>JASVEL010007043.1:0-77015 GCA_032618575.1 Nicotiana noctiflora | reverse complement strand
TAGTGAGAGCTTTAACGGTAATCGGTAAATACAAGGTGCACCAGTTCTAACAAACCTGCCGTTAGCTACAGGATCCTTCAATGTCTACTCTCATTTATACTTATCTGTGTAATCCGTATGTACTTGTAGAAACTTTTTAAAATAATATAGGGCATTTTGATTCTTATCGAATCATATAATTTCTTTTCTATAATCGTAAGTCTTATCTTAAGTAACGGTAAAACGTATTCAGTAACAATGAGAATATTCGGAATAACTGTAATCGTGTAAAATAAATATAGTAGTATCACATCGATTAAAGGACTTGTCCCACATGCAAATTCAAATCAGTCAGCAACATGTTCATATTAAAATCATATGTAAGACATGCTAGTTGTAGAAATATAAATTGGGATAAGGTTAATACTCACAATACTTGTGCCGAATTATCAAATGCTTCACCTCGAGCAATTTATACAAATTCCTCCAATCAATCTATAATTACATCATATCATCTCATGTCAATTCTCTTGTTTAGTCTAATTCATGGCTAACTTAGAATACCCAATAATTCGGGTTCATGTTTGAGTCTAAATTTGTGAATTTTTATTCAATCATAGAACTAGTCCATAATTCTATCAATTTCAAACTAATTAGTATAATTTACTCCTCTAAAATTAGACCTATTAATGTTAAATCAAACCTTTATAAACTTGTTATCTTCATAGTAATTGTATATTTCTTTGTATATAAGATAAAGTTGATACTGAATTCCTTTGTACCACATGAAATTGCATAAATACAATGAAATAATTCAACAGATGACGAAGAAGGTTAACCTCTTGAGTCGAAGGAGAGCTTTATCAATTCCAACTCTCAATTCTTCTTAAAGTCTTTACCCAAAGCTTTCTTCTTCTTCTTCTTCTTCTTCTTCTTCTCTTTTTTCTCTGAAACTCGCTACTTTTGTTCCTTTTGCGCAGCTTGCTGCTTTCCCCTTGTGTTTGATTCAGATGTTTTCCGGAGAATGGGCTTTGTGCCCTTTAAATATTATTTTTCTCTTCTTCTATTTTTATTTTTTTGGAGACTTACACAAATGTCCTAAATAAATTTTAACTTACCAACCCCTAGTCATTAATCGTAGACTTATCAAAACTAGCCAACAAAAAATGAAAAACCAAATAATAGGGTTCTTTCTCTCAAAGAATCACATACAAAAATCACCTTCTATATTTTTAAGCGTGATTAACAACATTAGATACAAGACGGTAAGAAAATTTCATGGACGGGGTAGCAAATAAGGTGATAAAATATAAAAATCTATACAATATTCAAAAAATCTAAATAAAAAAGGAACTTTTTCAATGGGTATTGTTGAAATTTATTGAAAATATATAGATAAATCAAAATATAAAATTTGAGAAAGATTGGAGGTGATTTGGACTGGCTTTGTATCAAAATTCATAATTAAATCTAGTTCAAAAAAGCCTTCTGTAACACATGTATCAAACATGTATCACGCATGTATCTCACACACAGGCATGCATATGATACACAATTGATATGAATATGATACATATGTGATACACAAACGATACACAGCGTGATTACATATACCATTTTTTTCATGTTCAGCTTTTACTTCAAATTTTCAATTCAAACCACCTCAAAACTTTGCCAAATCATCCCAAAATTGAGATTCAAGCTCCTTAAGTTGTGCCCAATCTATTATAATAACACCCACTCAAAATAAAGTAAACTTTTGATATTTGTTTTGCTACAAATAGCTAATTGGCTAATTTGGCTAATATTAGTATATTTTATCAATTGATCAATTTTTGTAATGAGCTACTTATAAATGGACATAGCTGGTAATTTTCCTTTTTCTCCTTTTTACCTTTTAGTGACGACATGGGCTAAGCCCACTTGTATTATGCCTCCTTTTTATTTTGTTTCATTGTTTTTTTTGTAGTTAATTTCTTGTAATTATTATTATTAATATTATTATAATGGTCAATACACCTTTTTACAAATATAGAGTATTACATCCTCCCCACCTTATGAAATTCGGTCACAAATTTAACTTAAGTACGTACCTGTTGATTTAAACAAATGGGAATACTATGCTTGCATATCCTTTTCTGCTTCCCAAGTAGCTTCTTCAATGGTATGATTTCCCTATAAAACTTTAATGAACAAAACTTCCCATGATCTTAGATTTCCTACTTGCCTATCAACAATTGCCATCATCTCCTCCTCGTAAGACAACTTTTTATCAAGTGGTATAGTACGGGATTTGATTATTTGAGATGAGTCTGATATACATTTCCTTAGCATTGAGACATGAAAAACTGGATGAATAAACGACAACTCATGAGGAAGTTCCAAACGATAATCTACCGCTCCCACTCGGTCTAGTATCTTATGTGGTCGTATAAACCTAGGGCTCAGCTTGCCTCTTTTCCCAAATCGCATCACACATTTCATAGGAGAGACTCGTAGGAACACTTTTTCCCCAATTATGGACAATAAATCTCTTCTTCTCTTATTAGCATTATACTTTTGTCTACTTTAAGCTGCAAGCAATCTCTGTCTGATCAACTAGACCTTGTCTATAGCTTCTTGTACTAGGTCATGTCACAATAAATTAGTTTCATCAGCTTCAAACCATCCGATAGGAGAACGACATCGTCTACTATACAATGCTTCGTACAGTGCTATTTGAATACTGGACTGTAAGCTATTATCGTAAAAAAATTCAGCTAATGGTATATAAGTGTCCCAACTACCTCTAAACTCAAGAATGCAAGCTCTCAACATATCCTCCAAGATCTGAATAGCACGTTCAGACTGACTGACTATCTGTGGATGAAATGCAGTACTAAGATCTACTCATGTACCCAATGATTCTTGAGAATATTTCCAAAAGCCTAAAGTGAACTGTGATCCTCTATTAGAGATGATGGATACTAGAACTCCATGAAGTCGAACAATTTCGTTCATAAATATATGTGCATACATGACTGTACCATATGTAGTCTTCAACGGTAAAAAGTGTGATGATTTCATCAGTCGATCTATAATTACCCATACCGAGTCATAATCTCTAAGGTTTCGTGGTAGCCCGGTGACAAAATACATAGTTATTCTTTCCCATTTCCACTCAGGAATCTCAATTTATTGTTGTAGTCCTGCGAGTCACTGATGCCCAGCCTTGACCTGCTGACAAGTCAAACAACTAGAAACAAAGTTAGCAACATCTTTCGTCATACCTTCCCACCAATAAAATTGCTTCAAGTCATGGTACATTTTTGTGGATCCAGGATGTATAGTGTATTTAGTGTTGTAAGCTTCTTTAAGAATAGCATGTCTCTAAACATCTACGTCTGGTACACATAGCATGTCACCCATTCGAAACCATCCTTTTTAACAGTCATATCCTTGTTTTTACCAGCTAAGGCCTTATCCCTTTATTTTCATAATTGTTCATCCTCAAAGGGTGGCCTTAATGTGCTCAACTAATGAAGACGTAGCCTGAGCACAAGCCAACAATGCCTTTGAATTTTCGACACTAAATCTGATACCTGTATCTTCTAGTCTCTGAATATCTTTGGCCAAAAGTCTCTTTGCAAGGGATATATGTGCCAAACTCCCCGTAGATTTTTTGCTCAATGCATCAACCACCACATTGGCTTTTCCAAGATGATATAAAATATAACAATCAAAGTCTTTGAGTAGTTTCATTCACCGACGTTGCCGAAGATTCAGATTTCTCTGCTGTAAGATATACTTCATACTTTTATGGTTAATATAAATTTCACAAGTTTCGTCGTATAGAGAATGCCTTCAAATTTTTTAAAGCAAATACCACTACAACTATCTCTAAATCATATATAAGATAGTTTTACTCGTGCTTTTTCAATTGTCTCAGAGCATAAGCTATAACACAACCATTTTGTATGAGAAAACATCCCAATCCCACCCTCAAGGATTCATAGAAAACTGTAAACCCTCCAGAACCTGATGGTATGGCTAATATTGGTGCAGTTGTCAAACATGTTTTGAGTTTTTGAAGCTCTGCTCACATTCCTCCATCCACTGAAACTTTGCATTTTTATGTGTTAGCTTGGTCAGTGGTGCTGCTATTCTGGAGAAATCCTGCACAAAACGCATGTAATAGCTTGTTAAGCCTAAAAATCTGTGAATCTCTATAGGAGAAGTAGGTCTGGGCCATTTCTGCAAAGATTCAGTCTTCTTCAGATCTACCATAATTCCATCTTTGTATATAACATGCCCCAAAAATGCTACCGAGTCTAGCTAGAATTCACACTTTGAGAACTTAGCATAAAGCCGATGTTCTTACAATGTTTGTAACACTGTCCAGGGATGATTCTCGTGTTCTCTTTGGCTATGAGAATATATCAGGATATCATCAATAAATACTATTACAAATCTATCTAAAAATGGCTTGAACACTCTATTCATTAAATCGATGAATGCAGCTAAAGCATTTGTCAGTCTGAAAGGCGTCATAAGAAAATCATAGTGCCCGTATCGAGTTCTAAAAACAATCTTAGAAATATCTTCATCTTTGATTCTAAGTTAATGATAACCAGCACGGAGGTCAATCTTTGAAAAATGGGAAACTCCTTATAACTGATCAAACATGTCATCTATATGGGGCAAAGGATATTTACATGTATATTGTTATCATGTTCAACTACTTGTAGTCAATGCACATTCTCAGGGGTCCGTCTTTCTTCTTTACAAATTATACTGGTGCACCCCATGGTGATACACTAGGTATAATAAAACCCTTATCTAACAAATCTTATAACTGTTGCTTTAGCTCCCTCAACTCCGCTGGTGCCATTCGATATAGGGATATCAATATGGGTTGTGTGTCAGGTAAATGAATACCAAAGACTATTTCTTGTAGTGGACACAATCCTTGTAAATCCTCAGGAAATACATCAGAAAATTCTCTCTATTGGTACATTTTCTATACAAATTGTTTCCTTTCTTGTGTCATTTACAATAGCTAAGAGAACCAAGCAACCTTTCTTCAAAAGTCGTTGAGCCATCATAAAAGATATAATTTTCCAAGTCTCTGGAACCTGACTCCCTCTTAGAATAAAACTAGGTTCATTTGGTATCTCAAATCTTACTATCTTTGCATGACAATCAACTATAGCATAGATAACCAATCCATTCCCATCAGCATGTCAAAGTCAATCATATCAAGTACAATAAGGTCAGCTAGAGTATCTCTACCCTCAACCCGAATCTAACAAGCATGATACATATATTCAGCTAATAGAGACTCTCCTACAGGAGTAGTAACTAGAAAAGGATCATTAAATAGCTCAGGCTATCTACTAAACCTCAAAGCAAGGTAAAAGGACACACAAGAGTGAGTAGATCCCGGATCAATCAACGCAAGTGCATCAAATGAACAGATAGAATGGATACATGTAACCACTACATTTGATGCCTGAGCATTATGTCTAGTAATTGCAAAAACTCTCGCCTGACCTCTACCATCATTCCCTTGTCCTTGATTCATAGTAGCACGGTCTGCAACACCTCGACTTTTATTTCCTGTACCTGTAGCACTTGAAGTATTACGAGTAGTCTGAGTTAGTGATGCTAACCAAATAGAAGCCTGGTTGAAGGTCACGCCCCAAACCTGGTCCTGATGGCGCCCAACCCTAAAGCTAGGCAAGCCAGACCCAACAATTGTTTTCATATTTAACAACAAGTCCCAAAAGGACAAATTCAAGAAGAATATGAGAGTTAATAATAATAACACTCCAAATTTAGTAGAATGAAATACTAAGAAGTGCAAACACCAAAAATAACACTCCCAAAAGATCTGGGGTCACGAGTCTAGAGCTTCTAAGCAAAAACTGATTAGTAATAAGAATACTGAACAAAATACTCAAGTCTGGAAGTATATGGAAAATAAACTGAAATAAAGAGAGAAGCTAGGTCCTGCGAACGCCAGCAGCTACCTCAGCAACTCAAACACTCTAGAATAAACTGGACTGCTCATCTAACCTTCCTACATACCTGAATTTGCACACAAAGGTGCAGGGAGTAGGGGTGAGTATTAAGTACTCAGTGAGTAAAAAGTATATAAAATAGCTCAAAGCAGGAAATCCACAGAATACCACAGATCAAAGCTAAAACAAACAATCCGATACCTACTACGAACTTACAACAACAACAAATCATAATTAACACAAGTAATTTACAAACAAGAATGCAATGCAATGCACATGACAGCTACGGCGCGTAGCCCGATCCGTTTAACGTCGATGGCGCTCACTGGGGTGTGTATAGACTCCGGAGGGGCTCCTTCAGCCCAAGCGCAATATTCATATCATCTGCTGCGGCATGCAGCCTGGTCCGTACTCAGTCCATAACATGCATATGAGTCACACAATAGTTCAATTTATTTATTTCCAGTTTCCAATTCATTAACAAGGAATACTACTTTAGTTTTATTTAATTTTCCAAGAACAGTAACATTTCATAATAGTGATTTCAACCCAGGACTGAGATAAATTATTTTACAAATCATGCTATCACATAGATATCTATCCCCTAAGGATACTACAGGTCGGCACAAGGCCCCAAACATGTCTTATAGCCCACATATATACTCAACACAATGTGCGTTTTAACCGCTAATATAATATTATTCTTGTTCGGGATGGACCAAGTCAAAATCCCCAGTCATAACCAATCCCGCACCTGCCATGGGGTGCGAGTCATGCCCAAAGTAACATCACAATATGATAAGTCGGGGTTTCAAACCCTCAGGCTATCATATACACCAACTACTTACCTCTAACCGGTTGTGCACTCATCCGCGATGCCTTTTCCCTTTGAATTTTCCGCCTCGTGCATTGAATCTAGTCAAAACCACAGCAAATACATAAATATGGGTCAAAGTAACATAACCGAATAAAAATTACTCGAAAAGCATAACAATTCATGAAGTTGGTAAAACCCGAGCCCCGGGCCCACTTCTCGAAAAAAACCAAAACTCATACCAAGAGATTCCTCGTCTCGCCATGAGTCCGTGCATATAAAATTTATCGAAATTGGAGTTAGAATGGCCTTTCAAAACCCAAAAATTCATTTTTATAATCTAAGCCCTAGTTATTCACAAATTCTACCCAATTTCATGAATTTTGGTGTTGATTCTAGCATAAAATCACGTTTTTGAGTCAAGAAGCTTACCTCCAAGCGATAGCCATTGAAAATTCTCTTCAAATCACTCAAAATACTCCCTTGACGAAGTAAAAATGGTGTAAAGTTATGAGGGTTCGCGTCTGAAATTTTAAACTTAATTGTTCTGTCACTGACACCTTCTTCTATACGATCGCAATGCCTCTCCTGCGATCGCATAGAGTAAATTTCCCAGGCCCATTTTTCATTCTATGCAATCGCAACCCAGAGTATGAGATCACACTTTGTAACATTATAAGCCTATGTGATCGCACTCTACTCTATGCGATCGCATAGAGCCAATTCTTGGGCTCCTTAATTCCCTTCTATGCGATCCCATTAACTCACCTTGCAATCGCACTGCCCAAGATCTTCAACCTATGCGATCACACTCTCCCCGATGTGATTGCATATAGCAATGTTTCATCGTCTTCAGTTCCTTCTATGCGATCGCAGACCTCTCTATGCGATCGCATAGAACAAAATCTGTCTGCAAATTTTCTGCTGCATTATTTAAGTTCAAAACTTCTCGTTGGGCATCCGAAATCATCCCGAGACCCTCGGGACCTCAACCAAATGCACAAATATGTCACATTACTTCATTCAAACTTGCTCACAACATAAAAACACCATCATAAACATCAAAATCATCAAATTCTCTCGGATTCAAGCCTAAGTTTCACTAAAACTTCCGAAACTAGCATTAGATCTAAAACCCAACCTAAACACCTTCGATTGATCTGAAATTTTGCACACATATCCAAAATCACCTAATGGAGCTACTACAACTCTCGGAATTCCATTCCATGCCCCAGATCAAAATCTCGCCAACCGTCCGAAATTCACCAAAATTCAACCTTAGCCAATTCAAACCTAAATCTACACCGGACCTCCAAATTCAATTCTGATTGCTCTCCTAAGTCATAAATCATCCCCCAAAACTAGTCGACTCATCAGAAATCTATTCCGAGCTTTCTAACTCATCGTTTAATATTCGGTTGACTTTTCTAAACTAACCTTCCCATAAAGAGGTTTATTGCCTCATTTCTAATCAGATTCTATCCAATTTAATTAGAACTCTCCAAAAACATATAAATGAACATATGAAAGTGTAAAATGGAGAAAATGTGGGGGGGGGGGGGTAACTCCCGTAACGACGAGTCAGGTCGTTACATTCTCCCCGACTTAAACAAACGCTCATCCGCGAGCGGGTTAAGAAACATACCTGAAATCTCAAATAGGTGTGGATATTTGCTCCGCATATCCTGCTCGGTTTCCCAAGTTGCTTCCTCCACGAGCCGACCTCTCCACTGCACCTTCACTGAAGCTATGTCTTTGGACCTCAACTTATGAACCTGTCGACCCAGAATAGCTACCGACTCCACATCATAGGTCAAGTCTTCATCCAGTTGTATCGTGCTAAAGTCTAATACATGAGACGAATCTCCAACGTACTTCCGGAGCATAGATACATGGAACACCGGTGAACTCCCAACAAGCTAGGTGGCAAAGCAAGCATATAGGCCAACTCCCTAACTTTCCTAAGCACCTCAAAAGGTCCAATGAACCTTGGGCTCAGCTTCCCTTTCTTTCCAAACCTCATAAAGCCCTTCATAGGCGAAACTTTAGTAACACCTTCTCGCCCACTAAATAAGACACATCTCAGACCTTCCGGTCCGCATAACTCTTTTGACGTGACTGAGATGTGCGAAGCCTCTCCTAAATCACCTTTACCTTGTCTAAGGTATCCGGAACTAACTCTGTCCCCAACAACCTAGCCTTACCCGGTCTCAAACCAACCAACCGGAGATCTACACCGTCTCCCATATAAAGCCTCATACGGCTCTATCTAAATACTGGATGGTAGCTGTTGTTATAAGCAAACTCTACGAGAGGCAAGTAATAAGCCCAAGAACCTCGAAAATCAATAACGCAAGCACGCAACATGTCCTCCAGTATCTAAATTATACACTCGGACTGCCCATCCGTCTGTGGGTGAAATGTTGTGCTCAACTCTACCTGTGAACCCAACTCTTACTGAAATGTCCTCCAGAACTACAAAGTAAACTGAGTACCTCTGTCTGATATGACAGAAACTGGAACTCTATGCAATCTTTCAATCTCACGGATGAATATCTTTGCTAACCTCTCCGACGAGTATGTAGTACACACAAGAATGAAGTGAGCTGACTTGGTCAGCCTATCCACAATCACCCAAACTGAATCAAACTTTCTCGTTGTCCGAGGGAGTCTACTAACAAAGTCCATAGTGATCATTTCCCACTTCCACTAGGGAATATCCATACACTGAAACATGCCACCGGGCCTCTAATGCTTATACTTGACCTGCTGACAGTTGAGGCACCGTGCTACATGACTCACAATATCCTTCTTCATCCTTCTCCACCAATAATGATGTCTCAAATCGTGGTACATCCTTGCGGCACCTGGATGGATAGAATACCACGAGCTGTGGGCCTCCTCCAATATCAACTCACGAAGGCCATCAACATTGGGCACGCATATCCGGCCCCGCATCCTCAACACACAGTCACCATTAATAGTGACATCTCTGGCATCATGATGTTGAACTCTGTCCTTAAGGACAAGCAAGTGTGGATCATCATACTGACACTCACGAATGCGATCATATAAGGAAGACCGATAAACAACGCAAGCCAACACCCTGCTGGGCTTTGAAATATCCAACCTCACCATCTGATTGGCTAATTCCTGAACATCAACTGCAAGGGGTCTCTCCCCAACTGGAATGTACGCCAAGGTACCCATACTAACAGTCTTCCTGCTTAAAGCATCGGCCACTACATTGGCCTCCTGGGATGATACGAGATAGTAATATCATAGTCTTTGAGTAATTCAATCCATCTCCGTTGCCTCAAATTGAGATCTTTCTGCTTAAACAAGTGCTGGAAGGCTGAGGTGGTCTGTATATACGTCACAAGATACACTATATAAGTAGTGCCTCCAAATCTTCAAGGCATAAACAATAATAGCTAACTCTAAGTCCTGAATAGGGTAGTTCTTCTCATGGGGCTTTAACTGACGAGAAGTATATGCAATAACTCTACTCTCCTGCATCAATACACAATCGATCCCAACTCTCAAAGCATCGCAATACACCGTATAAGACCCTAAAGTTGATGGCAATACAAGTACCAGAGCTGTGGTCAAGGTCGACTTGAGCTTCTGGAAGCTCTCCTCACATTCATGAGACCATATAAATGGAGCATTCTTCTATGTCAACTTCGTCAAAGGTGAAGCAATAGACGAAAAACCCTGAACAAACCTACGGTAATAGCCTGCCAAACCGAGGAAACTCCGGATCTCCGTAGTTGAGGACGGCCTGGGCCAATTCTGCACCGCCTCGACTTTTTGTGGGTCAAACCGAATACCATCGCTGGACACTACATGTCCTAGAAAAGTCACAGTATCAAGCCAGAACTCATACTTAAAAAATTTCGCATAAAGCTTTTTCTCTATTAATCTCTACAATACTACCCTCAAGTGTTGTGCATGCTTCTCCTAGTTGCGCGAGTACACTAGGATATCATCGATAAATACGATCACAAAAGAATCAAGATACGGACGAAATACACTATTCATCAAGTGCATGAATGCGGCTGGGGCTTTAGTCAGCCCAAAAGACATCACCAGAAATTCATAGTGTCAATATCTCGTTTTGAAAGCTGTCTTCATAATGTCTTAATCCCTAATCTTCAACTAGTGATAACCCGATCGATGGTCAATCTTAGAGAATACACTTGCTCCCTGAAGCTAATCAAACAAGTCCTCAATACGAGGTAATGGGTACTTATTCTTTAGTGTCACCTTATTCAACTGCCTGTAATCAATGCACATTCTCATTGTGCCATCTTTCTTCTTTACAAATAATACCGTGCACCCCAAGGTGACACGCTCAGGCAAATGAACCCCTTATCTAAGAGTTCATGAAGCTGTTCTTTCAACTCTTTTAACTCAGCTGGTGCCATGCGGTAGGGGGAATAGAAATGGGCTGAGTCCCCGGCAACGGCGCCAAAATTGATTCACGTCCAAGTGGCATGCCCGACAGGTCTGCTGGAAATACATCCGGGAAATCCCTTACAATGGAGACCGAATCAAGACTGGGAGTCTCAACCTTAACATCTCTAATGAAAGCTAAATAAGATAAGAAACCCTTTCCCAATCATTCGTTGGGATTTTAGTAAGGAAATCACCCTGTCAGATACATAATCAGTCACGCCTCGTCACTCGATCCTCGGATTACCTGGAATAGCTAATGTAATTGTCTTAGCATGACAGTCCAGAATTCGCATGGTAAGGAGATAACCAATCCATGCCTAGAATCACGTCGAAATCCACCATGCCCAATAATAATAACTCAACTCGGGTCTCTAGACCCCCAATAGTAATAAGTCAGGATCGGTATACATGATCCACAATAACTGTATCACCCACCGGGGTAGACACATGCACGGGCAAGGTAAGAATACCACGTGTCGTACCTAAATAATTCACAAATTATGAAGATACATAGGAATAGGTAGATCCAGGATCAAATAAGACATAAGCATCCCTACGGCAGACCGAGATAATACTTGTGATGACTGCGTCTGATGCACTAGCATCCCTCCTATCTGGAAGAGCATAAAAACAAGCCTGAACTCCACCAGTACGATCTTCACCCCTAGGGGACCCCAGGCTACCTGACCATCACTCCTAGCTGACTGAGCGGGTGCTGAAGAAACATGAGCAGAAGATGAAGGCTGATCCCTCTACTGAGACCGCTTACGGAGCAACTGAGAACACTCCCTCCTGATATGGCCCAACTCACCACACTCAAAACAATGGCCTGAAGCTGGAGAAAGGAACTGCTGAGAACCCCTTGCTGCAGATGAACCCTGAGCTGAAGGAGTAGGAGCAGAGCTCTAAGATGGAAGGGCGCTCAGTGTGGGCTGGCTCTGCTGACGGCCCTGTCGACTATGATAACCCTAACGACCACGATCTGACGAAGCCCCACTAGACTCTGCATCACCTGACTGAGGAGATTTGAAGGAACGACCTCTACTATGCTGAAACTAGCCTCTACGCAGAGCACCACTATAACTACCTGCACCACGAGGCCTCTTAGCCTCCCTCTCATCATGCTCTCGACGACGGTCTGTCTCAATCTGATGAGCCGCATCAACCACATCCTCAAAAGTAATAGTTGTAGCCCTCTCTCTAGTCATCAATATACGAATAGGATAATTGAGGCCATCCACAAATCTTCTGATTCTCTCATGATCTGTCAGAATCATCCACATAGCATACCGAGCTAGCTGTGTAAACCTTAACTCGTACTGAGTCACTGTCATATCTCCCTGCTTCAACCACTCGAGTTGATGATGCAGCTCCTCCCTATGAGACTGGGGCACATATTTCTCCAGAAATACCGTGGAGAATTGCTGCCAAGTAAGGGGCGCTGCCCTAATAGGCCTACGCCTCTCGAAATCCTCCCACCAATGAAATGCTGGCCCTGTGAACTAGAATGTAGTGAAAGCAACACCACTAGACTCCAAAATACCCGCAGTAAAAAGCATACGCCGGCACTTATCCAGAAAACTCTAGGCATCAACGTCCTCAACACTACTGAATGTCGGAGGTTGTAGTCTCCCGAACCTCTCCAACCAACGCTGCTCGTCATCAGGCATAGTTGGGACCACATGAGCTGGGGCTGGTGCGACTGGTGCTGTCGGCAGAATTGGCTGAGCTGGAGCTGCCTCAGGTGCCTATAAGCCCCGAACTACCGGCACTAGTGTGCGAGTAACTGGAGTCTGATTTCCTCCCCCTGCCTCTGAAGAAGCTGCTACAGTAGAGGCTGCAACCACCTGGAAGTATATGGAAAATAAACTGAAATAAAGAGAGAAGCTAGGTTCTGCGAACGCCAGCAGCTACCTCAGCAACTCAAACACTCTAGAATAAACTGGACTGCTCGTCTAACCCTCATGAGTACCTAAATCTGCACACAAAGGTGCAGGGAGCAGGGGTAACTAAGTACTCAGTGAGTAAAAAGTATATAAAATAGCTGAAAGCAGGAAATCCACAGAATACCACGGAGCAAAGCTAAAACTACAGTCCGATACCTACCACGAACTAACAACAACAGCAAATCACAAATATCACGAAAAATTTACAAACAAGAATGCAAAATTAGACCCTCCAATTTCACAGTACACAATTCAGTAGGTACCTGCGCTCACCGGGGGTGTGTACGGACTTCGGAGGGGCTTTTACAACCCAAGCGCTATATCAAGCTGATCATGGCATGAATCAATGAAACATGTTGCGGCGTGCATATGAGTCACACAACAGTTCAATTTATTTATTTCCAGTTTCTAATTCATTAACAATGAAAAATACTTTAGTTTTATTTAATTTTCCAAGAATATGTGACTTAGCATTTCATAATAGTGATTTCCACTCAGGACTGAGATCAATGATTTTACAAATCATGCTATCACATAGATATCTATCCCCTAATGATACTACAAGTCGGCATAAGGTCCCAAACATGGCTTATAGCCCACATATATACTTAACACAGTGTGCGTTTTAACCGACAATATAATATTATTCTTGTTCGGGATGGACCAAGTAACAATCTCCAGTTATAACCAATCCCGTACCTGCCATGGGGTACGATTAATGCCCTAAATAGTGTCAGAATGTGATAAGCCGGGGTTTCAAACCCTCAGGCTATCATATACACCAACTACTCGCCTCTAACCGGCTGTGGACTCGTCCGCGATTCCTTTTCCCTTCGAATTTGCCACCTCGTGCGTCGAATCTAGTCAAAACCACAGCAAATACATAAATATGGGTCAAAGAAACATAACCCAATCAAAATTACTCGAAAAAGCATAACAATTCACGAAGTTGGTAAAACCCGAGCCCCGGGCCCACTTCTCGAAAAATTCCGAAAATCATACGAATGGATTCTTCGTCTCGCCATGAGTCGCTGCATATAAAATTTATTGAAATCAGGAGTTCGAATGGCTTTTCAAAACCCAAAAATTTGTTTTCATAATCTAAGCCCTAGTTCTTCACAAATTCTACCCAATTTAATGAATTTGGTGTTGGTTCTAGCATAAAATCACTTTTTTGAGTCAAGAAACTTACCTCCAAGCGATACCCGTTGAAAACTCTCTTCCAATCACTCAAAACCCTCCCTTGACGAAGTAAAAATGGTGTAAAATTATGAGGGTCCGCGTCTGAAATTTTTAACTTAACTGTTCTGTCACTGACGTCTTCTTCTATGCGATCGCAATGCCTCTCCTGCGATCGCATAGAGTAAATTTCCCAGGCCCATTTTTCCTTCTATGCAATCGTAACCCAGTGTATGTGATCGCACTATGTAACATTATCCTATGTGATCGCACTCTACTCTATGCGATCGCATAGAGCAAATTTCTGGGCTCCTTAATTCCCTTCTATGCGATCGCATTAACTCACCTTGCGATCGCACTGCCCAAAATCTTCAACCTATGCGATCGGACTCTTCCCTATGAGATTGCTTAGAGCAATTTTTCATCCCCTTCAGTTCCTTCTATTCGATCGCAGACCTCTCTATCGATCGCATAGAACAAAATCTGTCTGCAAATTTTCTGTTGCATTATTTAAGTTCAAAACTTCCCGTTAGGCATCCGAAATTACCCTGAGACCCTCGGGATCTCAACCAAATGCATAGATATGTCACATTACTTCATTCAAACTTGCTCGGAACATAAAAACACCATCATAAACATCAAAATCATCAAATTATCTTGGATTCAAGCCTAAGTTTCACTAAAACTTTTGAAACTAGCATTTGATCTAAAACCCGACATAAACTCCTTCGATTGATCTGAAATTTTTCACACATATCCAAAATCACCTAATGGAGCTACTGAAACTCTTGGAATTCCATTCCGAGCCCCGGATCAAAATCTCGCCTACCGTTCGGAATTCACCAAAATTCAACCATAGCCAATTCAGGCCTAAATCTATATCGGACCTCCAAATTCAATTTCGATTGCTCTCCTAAGTCATAAATCATCCCCCAAAACTAGTCGACTCATCATAAATCCATTCCGAGCTTTCTAACTCATCGGTAAACATTCGGTTGACTTTTCCAAACTAACCTTCCCATAAAGAGGTTTATTGCCTCATTTCTAACCGGATTCTAATCGATTTACTTCCAACTCTGAAAACACATATAAATGAACATATGAAAGTAAAAAAATGGAGAAAACGGGGCAGTAACTCCCGTAACGACGAGTCGGGTCATTATATTGAAATTTCTCTGAGGTTGAGGGAAACCCCTCGAGTGATGTCCCAACTGGCCACACCGAAAGAACTCTTCCATTAGAACACGATATTGGCCCAAATGTGATCTACCACAGGTCAGGTAGACTGAAGTAGTGGCATATATCTACCCAGAATTATGATGTCTAGAAGATGATGGTGCCCTATTACCTTGTATGTAATGTGGACTGTGAAGACATGTTTTGATAACCTTGTTGTTGTTGTTGTCCCTAGTTTCCTACTCTTCTATTTTCACTAAAACCGCCACTTAAATCCCCTTTTATCTTGTCCTTCTTACGCAATTCGCTAGCTGGACGCTTTTCACATCTCTTGTTTTCAATCTTTCCAGCAAGGTCGACTACATCATAGTAGGATAAAGTCTTCATATGTGGGGTTACTGCAGTGTATAGACGACCAACCAATCCTTCAATAAACCTCTGAATTCGAGCTTCTTCGGTAGGCACTAAGTGAGGAGCATATATAGCAAACTTACAGAACTTAGTATTATATGTTGACACATCCATATCTGGAGTTTGAACCAATCTCTCAAAGTCTCTAGCATATTGTTGCATATACTATCTGGAAGAAAATGATTCTTGAACAACTTAGTGAATTTGTCCCATGTTAGTGGTGGTGCTCCTGCTGGCCTTCCTAGCAATACAATTTCATACGATGTCTTGGCCATATCATATAGTTTGTATGCTGCGAGCTCCATGGCTCTCTCACTAGAACATCCAAGAGCACATAATGCCTTAAGTGTCCCATCCAAGATACTTTGAAGATCTGCTAAATTATCGGCACCTATGAATTTTTGTGATTTCAATTTTAGGAACTCGTGTAGGGATACTTCCTTATTTCCGAAAGTGAGTCTGTGTAGGTGTTTGTATCTGTAAAGTAGCCTGCAGAGCTGAACTTCCTCCCTGAGTAGGCACTAGTGCCTCTAACACATTTAATAAACTTGACACTGCATCTGCTCACCAAGAACTATCAACCAGTGGACTCTAACTAACCAAATCCTCGCTTGGATCAATGGCTGTCTCTGTAAAAAAATTAGAGGGAATGAGTCGCTAGCTCAGTGAGTAATAACACTTAACCACAATTATTTTTATTTGGAGACAAGTCAGAAAACATGCTAGTATCTCAAAGAGAAAATAACATAAAAATGCACTTTCAGAAACTACAAAAATTTGTAGTATCATCATGTTTTCTTTATTATAATACAATTAACAATTCAGTGATAAGCTCAGTAACTACTACATAATATCAATATTCATAATTTGGGAGATTTCAATGATTCTGTGAACTCCTTTGCAAGAAGTCATATATAACGGTAGTCCCTACTCGAGGAAAATCGGTAATTGTATGCTAGTTCTATCTTCCCATTAGCGAGGGCTATAACAGTAATCAGTAAATACAAGGTGCACTAGGTCTAACGAATCCGTCGTTAGCTGCGAGATCCTTCAATATCTACGCCCATTTATACTTGTCTCTGTAATTCGTATATACTCGTAAAAACTTTTTAAAAGAATATAGGGCATTTTGTTTCTTATTAAATCATATAATTTCTTTTCTATAATGGTAAATCTTATCTCAAGTAACAGTGAAACGTATTCAGTAACAATGAGAATATTTAGAATAACTGTAATCGTCTAAAATAAATATAGTAGTATCACATCGAGTAAAGGACTTGTCCGACATGCAAATTCAAATCAGTCAGTAACATGTTCATATTAAAATCATATGTAAATCATGCTAGTTGTAGAAATACAAATTAAGGTAAGGTTACTACTCACAGTACTTGTGCCGAAATACTAAATGTTTCACCTCGAGCAATTCGTACAAATTCCTCCAATCAATCTATAATTACATCATATCATCTTATGTTAATTCTCTTGTTTAGTCTAATTCATGACTAACTTTTTTTTTTTTTTACCCCTCCACGGTGACTCGAACCCAAGACCTAACGGTCGTAGGTGGAGGTGTATCCAATTATCGGGGTTCATGTTTGAGTCAAAATTTGTGAATCTATATTTAATCATAGAACTAGTCCATAATTCTATCAATTTCAAATTAATTTGTTTAATTTATTCCTCTAAAATTAGACCTATCAATGCTTAAACCAAACCCTTATAGCCTTGTTATCTCCATAGTAATTGTATATTTCTTCTTATATAAGAGAAAGTTGATATTGAATTCCTTTGTACTACATGAAATTGCATAAATACAATGAAATAATTTAACAGATGAGAAGAAGAAGGTTAACCACTTAAGTCGAAGGAGAGCTTTATCAAATTCAACTCTCAGTTCTTCTTAAAGCCTTTGCCCAAAGTTGTCTTCTTATTCTTCTTCTTGTTCTTCTTCTTCTCTTTTCCCTTTTTTTCTCTGAAACTTGTTGCTTCTGTTCCTTTTGTGCAGTTTGCTGCTTTCCCCTTATGTTTGATTCCAATGTTTTCCGGAGAATGGACTTTGTGCCTCTTCATCTATTTCTTTTCTCCTTTTTACTTGTTAGTCACGACATGGGCTAAGCCTACTCGTATTATACCTCCTTTTTAGTTTGTTTATTTTGTTTCATTTTTTTTTTTTTTTTTTTTTTGCAGTTACTTTCTTGTAATTATTAGTATTTATTATTAATATTATTGTAATGCCCAATATACCCTTTTTACAAATAGCTGACACATTGCGTGGTTAACCATTATCTTATCTTCTTACACGTCATTTTCAGAATTTCAGGGTTGAACTTTGGATCGTCTTCATTAAAACCTTGGAATGAAATGGGCAATAAAATTTTCCCTTGACACTTCATCTTCCGGAATGCTAAAATCATTCTTGACCGTCGTACTACCGCCGCGTCCTCGCGTCCTCTCCACCCTTACTGCCTATCTTTCTCGTTCCATTTACTTTGTAATTCAATATGTCTCGTTGTATTTTATGTATTTTATTGTATTCATTATTTTTTTTCTCATTGTATTTCAATGCATCCTGTTGTATTATATGTATTTCATTATATTCACTGTCTCGTTATATGTCGTGAATGTATTCATAAGTTTTTTTTTAGCTAATATAATTTATGTACTCAGTGTATTATTTAATTTCTCTGAAGATTGCTATATTTTGGGATACTTTTCGGTTGAGAATCTTTTTTATAACTGAAATACAAAATTTGTATGTTATAATTGAGTTTGTTGAGTTATATTAGGAGTCGATTATGTTAACTGATTCACTTTCCGTTTTAAAAATAGTGTAATCCCCTATTACACGCAATGAATACAGTCGAATACATAATATGTCCAGCTGTAATCATATATTTCACTCTATGAATACAGTCGAATACTTTCCAATACAACAACTGATTAGCTGAACTTCACTTATTCACACCTATATTTGTTACTGTATTCATGAATATAATAGCTTAAATACATCAAATACATCTTATAATGTCACGACCCAAACCCTGGTCGTGATGGCGCCCAACACAATGCTAGGCAAGCCCGACCATATTATCCCTTAAACCAGCCAGTTATTAATCAAATTAAGCTTAAACAGTAAATGATCATATCAGGTGATAAGCGAAATATAAAACATACAAAATACGGTCCCAACCATATCGTGGTGTCACGAGACTCTGAGCCTCTACAGAATAGCATCCTAATACAACCAAGTCTAGGCAAATATGAAATCAACAAGATGATAAAGAAGGAGAAAACAAGCTCTGCGGACGCTAGCAGCTACCTCGTAATCTCCGCAAAAGTAGACAAGGATCAGCAACTACAATGTCTCAACTGCTCTCGGGCACCTGTGGATCTGCACAGAAAGTGCAGGGGAGTGGGGTGAGTATATTTCAACTCAGTGAGTAACAATAATAAATAATAACTGAAGGTAAGAACTCCTGTACTATCGCTTAGCAGTTCTAAGGCAACCCTCACAGGTACGTCATCACTATGGTAGTACTCGAATCTCCAATCCACGTTTATCTCTACAAGATTCTACACTGATCCAACCCTCACTCGTACCCCTACGGTGTACGGCCATCTCAACATATAAAGACACATACCTATGTCTATAATGTATAAGTATATAAGTAGATAGTAGGATATGATTAAGTAAAATGCTACGGCGTGCAGCCCGCTCCAATACATATACCGTCGCGGCGCGCAGCCCGCTCCATTTAACGTCGACGGCGCTCACCGGGGTGTATACAACTCGGAGGGGCTCCCTAGGCCCGAGCACTATTATACTACGGCGTGCAGCCCCGATCCACACATGTATTCGCGGCGTGCGGTCCGATCCAATATATATATGTATGTATATATATTTATACCGCCGCGCGCGCGCCCGATCCCATAATATACACCGGTGCTCACCGAGAACGTGTGCGGACTCGGACTCGAAGCGGCTCCTGCGACCCAAGCGCAATAATACGCGGCGTGCGATCCATCCCACATGTATATTACATGTATATACTGCGGCGATCCGATCCGATATATATATCGCTGCGGCGTGCGGCCCGATCCAATATAGGTATATATATATATATAATACCCCATAACGGGTCCTCGACCCTATCCCGTTCGGTATGTACTTGGCCTCTCGTGCCCAATATAATATATCACAGATGGGTCCTCGACCCTGTCTTAGTCAATATGGACTTGGCCTTGGTCTGCTCAGCCTAGAACAGGGAATTCCACCTTAGATAATCTCTCTCAATGTACGCATCTAATACTGGCTCATATTATGCTATACAGCTAGAGCTACGACTGAGTGAATGTTTTCAACACGATATACGGGTCACCTAGCTCTATAGGTTCCCTAATGCTCTACGGATCGGCACAAGGCCCCAAACATGGCTATTAGCCCAATTGTACAGTTATAATCTCATTAGCGGTCATACAACACAGTATTCTATTTGCCGGGAAGGACCAAGTCCAAGTCCCCAATCACAATGTCACCACACTCGTCTCAATACGTGTGTCTCATCTCAACATAGCACTGTGAAGTGCTAGTACGGGGTTTCAAACCCTCAGTACATTATTTACTACCACCACTCACCTCGAACCGGTAAAAGTTTCAATCCGCCTTGCGCTTGCCTCGCAAACCAATCTCCTCGAGTGCCAAATCTGCTCAAAATCATAGAGAATGCATCAATATATGCTAATTTCACGTAATTCATTCGAAATAACCCAAATTATATCAAAACCCACAAGTTGTCAAAACCCGACTTTTGGTGCACTTCTCAAAAAATTATAAAAGTTATATATTCGGAACCCTCGTCTCAATACGAGTCTAGGCATATCAATTTTACCAAAATTAGACTCCATTTGCCCACTCAAATCAGTATTTTTCTTCAATTTAGGCCTATGGCTCAAACCCACCTTTAATCTTCCATTTACAGAAATTTAACCAAGGATTTCATGTTAAAATGATGTAATTACGCCACAAAACTTACCTCCAACGAAACCCCGATGATTTCCCGGCAATTCTCGTCAATTTCTTCTCTTGGAACTCAAAAATGGAGGTTTTGGGTATTAAACCCGCGACTGACCAGTTCTGGTTTTAACTTCACTGCCAACCTATTTTCTTCATCGCGTTCGCGATGGTCTTCACGCGTTCACGATACTCAGCTCCAGTTATCCCTTCGCGAACGCGACGCTCCACCACGCGTTCGCGATGAACAATCTCCCAGCCGCCGGGTCCTTCTTCTACGCGAACGCGTACACTCCCACGCGAACGCGAAGCTCTCCCCTTTTCTTCTACGCGATCGCGACTCCCAGTCCACGCGAACGCGAAGCTTCACCTTACCTTGCCTACGCGAACGCGACACCCCTTCTCGCGAACGCGATGCCTTACTCTGCCAAGCCTTCGCGAACGCGGCCCATGCCTCGCGAACGCGAAGGCTAAATGCCTGGGCAGTAACCTGCAAATTTACAGCAGGCCTTTTCCAAGTTCAAAATGTCCGATCGATGGTCCGAAATCCTCCCGAGGCCCCCGGGACCCCAACGAAAACCACCAACATACTCCAAAACACGATACGAACTTGTTCCAATCATAAAAACACCATCCTAAACATCAAAATCACCAATTACACACGGATTCAAGCCTAAGTTTCTTCAAAATTTTCAAAACTAACATTCAATCCAAAACCCGATCAAACGACGTCCGAATGACCTGAAAATTTGCGGGCATATCCAAAATCACCTAACGGAGCTACTGCAACTGTCGGAACTCCATTCCGACTCCCGGATCAAAATCTCACCTACCGTTCGGATTTCGCCAAAATTCAACCTTAGCCAATTCAAGCCTATTTCTACACCGGCCTCCAAATTCAATTCCGATCGCTCCCCTAAGTCACAAATCACCTCCCGGAACTAACCGAATCATCAGAATCCGATTCCGAGCTCTCTAACTAAATAGTCAACTCCGGGTTGACTTTCCTTATTCAAGTTTCCTCCAAAAAGGCTATATGCCTCATTTTCAATCCAATTCACTCCTAACTCCCCCGATAGACTCTAACACCGATATAAAAGCATGAATTATGTAATTACAACATAACGGGGTGGTAATTCCCGTGACGACGGGCCGGATCGTCACATATAACCACATAAAAGATATTTATAATCTGTAATTTAGTAAATAGTATTTATAGATAGCTAATTACTACTAAAAGGTGGTGTTTTATGATTTTTTTTTTCATTTATCAATCACCCCATAAGAAGCATAGATCTGTTGGTTTTTATTTCGTATAGGTTAATTTACTATGCTACAACGTTACTAAGTCTCTGACTTTGCTGCATATATATATATATATATATATATATATATATATATATATATATATATATATATATATATATATATATATATATATATATATATATATATATATATATATATGACATCTCGTTGAACTATATATATGAGACGTTAGTATAAGGCGAAGTGCAACTGTAGCTACTTTAAAGCCTATTATTTAAAATATATCTATAATTTACAATGTATTTAAAGAATAGCGAGGTTGTCCATAGAATTAAGTATCCTGAATTTTTGAACTACTAATTTAGAATTCTGGACTAAGTATCATGAATTTTTGACCTGCTAATTTAAAATTCATGACTAAGTCCTTGAATATCGGAACTGTTAATTGAAATTCAGGACATAATATTGTAATTTTTGGACATTACTTTCGAACTTCAAAACACGGTATCTTGAAGTTTGTGCGAACTGACTAAATTGAAAAAAAAAATTGAAATTTCACCAAAAGAAAAATTTGAGGTAAAAAAATATTTTTTGCGGGGGTAAGGGGGGTTGCAGAAAAATAAAAAACTAGAAAATTGGAATTGAAAAAAAAAAATTAAGGTAAAAAATATATTTTTTTACGCGGAATGGTGGGTAGAGGTGGGGCTGAGTGGTGCAGAAAAATGAAAAATAGAAATTGAAATTGCAAAAAAAAAAATAATAAGGTAAATTTTTTTTTGCGGGAGGGAGGGGGGGGAAGAGTAGTAGGATGAATGGAAAAACTGATTTTTTTTTTTAAAAAGTACATATTTTTGGAGAGGGGTATGGTGGGTTGGTGAGGGTGAGAAAGATTGAGAAGGGGGTTTGAAAAATATTTTCCCTTCTTTTGATAAGGAAAACATTTTCCTCCAATTGGAGAAAAATGAATTAATAAGGAAAATGTTTTGCAAAACATTTAAGTCAACCAAACATGAAAAAATTGAAAATTATTTTCAAGAAAATGTTTTCATTCATACCAAACACACCCTAAATATAAAATAAATAAAAAACAAAATAGTAGAAAATAGAGATAAAAATAAAACATAATAAGGGAATAAGCTAATTAGCTAACAAGGCTACGAGGGTGTTCTAAGATTATAAGCTGCTCAAACTGGCTTATAAGCAGTTTTTGGCTTATCTACGCGTTAGGTAAAATTAAAAGTGCTTATAAGATAAAAATAAGCCAAATCATAAGTTGGTCTCACCCCAACTTATCAAATTTTAGCTTATACGCAATTTAGGGTTGATCAAACTATTTACTATTTTATCCCTAGAATACTTCTTTTTAAAACAAAATTCTTCGTATAACCAGTTCTTCATCTGCTTATTAATAATTTCAACACTTTTATCCAAATATGTAACTGCTTATTTTTTCAATCAACTTCAGCACTTAAAAATACTTTTCAATACATAATACTTATCAGATATTCTAAATCTGCTAAGCCAAACAGCTCTAGGTCTTCATACTTACAACAACAACAACAACCCAGTATATTCCCACAAGGTGGGGTCTGGGGAGGGTAATATGTAGACAGGCCTTACCTCTACCCGAGAGGGCAGAGAGGCTGTTTCCAATCGACCCTCGGCGCATGGAAAAAAGGCAAACAAAAACAAAAAACAAAAACCGCATTAGTTACTCCAACATACACCTCATAAAAATTATCTAAACATAAGATGCATATGTACCATAAAGAAACAGGCATGCAATGATATCAAAGCAGTAACTGCCAGAATAGGTCTTCATACTTTAAAAAGAAAAAAGAAACAGGAAAGGGGAGAAAGGGGGGAAAAGAGAACAAACTAAAAAGCTAGCTACAATATTAGGCCTTTAGCATTGAGCCATTGACCGGAAAAAACCGCGGAAAACGGACTATGATAAGAGTTTCGAAGATGCAATAGGTTTCGAACTCCTGACCTGCACAAAAGACTGAACCCGCTTGACCATATTTCCACAAGATCACCTTTGGTCAAGCGGATTCAATTACATGTATGAAGACATTTTACAGAAGTTAACCTGTATAAATATAAAAAGAAAATTGACAAAACGGGTTCATTTGAACCCACGTGGATCCGCCCCTATATGTCACCAAATACTTAGATAGATATGATATTTATATTAAACTATCAAACACTTTGTTCACAAAATTTATCTTTCATTACTCAGTGAATTCTAAAATTTATAAAAAAATTCAACCCAAAGTCAAAACGAGTGGACAAGTGGATTTTGAATTCTAAAATAAAAAAAAACTTAGAATATAATTTATTGTCAAAAGAATTATACGAAATTATTTGCTAGCATGTTCTCATAATCAACTCTTTATGCTGGAAAATGTCAGGAATAGTAAGTTATTAAAATAAATAAAAAATATTATTATATTGGGCCCGTGCATTGCACAGGCATATCCGAACTAGTACTTTTATATCCAAGAATGAGTGGAGTATGTATATTTAAGAGAAAACTACCATCTATAGCCCCTCAAAATTTTAATAGCCCATGTTTTGACTCACTTTCAAAAAATGGCCCTTCGGCCCAAACATATTGCATATAGCGCACTTGTTTCCTAAATTGACAGTCGCAAGTTCGACCTCTACCTAGCACAATGGAGAAAATCATTTTTGCAATGTATAAATATTGTATCCTAAGTTCATATAATGTGTATTGTCTAATATTTTGGAGTGTATCATGTATTTTTGTATAGTGACAATCTTTTTTGTATATATTTTGTATAGTAACATCTATTTTGTATATTTTTTGTATAGTGACAGTCTATTTTGTATATTTTTTGTATAGTTACATCTATTTTGTATATATTTTGTATAGTTACATCTATTTCGTATATTTGTTGTATAGTGACAATCTATTTTGTATAGTTTTTGTATAATACCAGTTTATATTGTAGATATTTCAACTTTATGTATACCTAGAGCAGTTTCTCTTTCAAACGAACCATTTGAAACATTTAAGAGTCTTTCAGATTATCTCTAGAATTTCTCTTGGGGGAAATCAAAGGACCTACCTATGTTTCACCTTTTGCTTTTGTAATAATGATGAAGAACAAACAGGAAGATCGGAGTAACGGCATAAGCAGTTGAGTCACCCTACCACCCATATTTCCCTACCCTGTTGCAGTACCATACAGATTAGGTATCAATCGAATCTATTTACGTTTATATGCATTCACTTAAAGCACTTTGATTACAAGAAATGGGATTGGTCTATCAACAAAAATAGATCATCCATCATTGACCATACCCAATACTCGAGAAGAAAAAAAAAAAAAAAAAGGGAAAAACCCCATATCAAACAGGGTATACTATTTCCTAAATCTTCACCATAGGGTCAAAATCAACAGATCCAACCTCTTCTCAGTCACAACAACTCGAATGTAATACTACAGAAATTGCAAAACCCCAAGATTTAAAAAGGGTCTAAATCATACAATATTTGTTCATAAAAACTAGAATCCAACTAAAAAATATTTATTTTTTTCTAGGAGAGAGAGAAGAAACAGAATATTTTGAAGACTTTAGCTTTGTTTTCTGAATGTAACTGGTAAAATGAATTTTGCTATTGTATCTGTGAGGATTTTGGGATCGGAAGTAACGGAGAAGGCAAAAGTTTGCTCTTTGCCTGTGGCGAGTAGTGACGGCGGCACTGGAATTGGTTCAGTGAATTTCCGGCTAGCCCTTAATCATTATTTTTAGGTTATGACTTGTATAGGTCAATTTTTGGGCTACCAAATGCAATTAGTTTCTACCGATAGGCCATAAGTGAAGTTTGCTCTATAATTAAGTACTTCCTTTTATTTCATATCGTGTGTTATTATTTTCTTATTAATTTATATTAAAAAAATTGACACTTCCCGTTGGAAATAATTTAACTTTAATTTTATTTTTATACTTAATGATATGTTATATAGACCACAAACTTCTAATAGCATATTAAATACCACGGGTTTCAAAAAAAATTCTTTCTTAAAATCCAAATCCAAACGGACTCCCCACATAAATTAAAATTGATAGTATATAAAATAGTGTCACGACCCAAACTCGGCCGTGATGGCGCCCAACACTAAAGCTAGACAAGCCAGACCAACAACTATTTCCAAATAGAAAATCAGTCCCAAAAGGACGAATTCAAGAAGAATAAGAGTCAATAAATACTCCAATAATAATAGTATGAATAAATACTGAGAAGTGCGAATATCGAAAATAATACTCCCAAAAGATCTGGGGTCACGAGTCTAGAGCCTCTAAACAAAACTGAATAGTAATAGAAATACTGAATAAATACTCAAGTCTGGGACATATAGTAATAACTAAAATGAAAAGAGAAGCTAGGTTTTGTGAATGCCGGCAGCTACCTCAGCAACTTGAATAAACTCTGATATAGGCCGGAGTGCTCGTCTAACCCTCTTGTGTACCTGAATCTGAACATAAAGGTGCAGGGAGTAGGGGTGAGTACTAAGTACTCAGTAATAAAAAGTATATAAAATAGCTGAAAGCAGGAAATCCACAGAATACCACAGAGCAAAGCTAAACTACAGTCTGATACCTACCACAAACAAACAACAACAACAAATTACAATTAGCATATATAATTTACAAACAAAAATGCAATGCACATGACCTCTACGGTGTGTAGCTCGATCTGTTTAACGTCGACAGTGTCACACCTCCTTTTTGTACTGCCCGCGAGGGAGCAAGGGAGTTTTTCCAATTAAAGGACAATCGAAATGGGATTTATTTATTTAATTCAGAGTCGCCACTTGGAATAAATTATGGGGTCCCAATTCACCATTTCATCTAAATACCGAATCGAGAAAATTTCGACTTTCTAAATGAAGTCTACGAACCTGAAATTCTAAGTAAGGAATTCTGTTGATCTGAGGGAAGGTGTTAGGCACCCTCGGATCCCGTGGTTCTAGCACGGTCGCTTCAATTATTATAAATGGCTAAACAATATCTGATTTTAAATACATGTTATAAATTACGTGCTTTGATTAATTTTTAAACCGCTTAATAATTTGAACCTGTACAAAAGAAAAACTAATTACAACATAGACTTGGACTTTTGACAAATAGGTAAATCAAAATGTACCTAGATTACTCACTTCAAACTATGCTGATTAAAGCAATTGTTAGATTAGGTAAAAAAAATTAATTTATCTAAAGCATTGACTAACTTATCTTGTTTGCTTAATTACAAATGGATTTCAAGGAAAAATCAAATGAAGAAAACTTGAAAGTGATTCCAAACATCTTATGTTAATAGCTAATATTAATCAAACTAACACCTTAAACATGCTTATACTACTTGATTTTAACAAATTATCTATCTATAATTTCAAAGAAAATCCCAACGTGAATCGGCTAGCTTTTACACAACTCGAAATTCCTTAACTTAAAAATCCAAACAAATACTCAAAAAAGAAACAGAAAAACTAGCTAAGCATGAATGAAAACTAGTATTTATTTTTAAATAGTAATCCAAAACAGTCCTAGTTTACAATAATAGATAATACCAAACTATATGCACTTTTAATCCTTCAATGACTAAATGCAACAAATGATCCTAATTTGAAACCCCCCCCCCCCCTTTTTTTTTATTACTGAAATTGGGCCTAGCATCTGAGCTCAATAAGTTGTAACGTTATTTGCTTAGCTGATTACACTAAATCTCATATGTGCTTTAATGTCTTGATTTGATGCACTTGAATGCGAATTCAGTTTTTGACTTAGATATCTAAGGGTAATTCTAATTAACTACACTACTTATTACTCAAATTATTCAGCATTTATCCTAATATACATCGAGATTTAAACGGTTATTTTAAAATGTCTTGGAAACGGTCATCTTTAAGGTTTGCACTTAAATGGATGGAGCAATGAACTTAGTAACAGGCGTGCATCATGTGAAATCTGAAAACAAGACAACCAAGCAGTTCACTGAACTTTCAACTTCCTACAGCATATTAAATCTAAGCTATGATGAAGATTCACTTATTACACATCGGTTAGATAACTATATATAAGAAACAGTGTAAATCCTCATTGAGTGTAACTCGATCATAGCGCTCTAAATGAACCAAGCATTATAATATGTAGGTGCACGGCTATACTTACTCAACATTTAACAAAATAAAACTTTACATATGAAAACATTAGAGACAAAGAGGTTTGTGATCATTAATCTACAAATTTGTATTTTTTAAGATCAATGCTCCACATTACATCAAGTGAAATCCATAATATCCAAGATATACCTGGAAAATAGAAATCCAAAGGAAGAAAAAGGAGTCAATAGCAGTGATCCAGCAGTAATAGCAAAGGCAGTCGACAGTAGACATCAACAAGAACAAGTAAAGAAGAAAATCAACTCCAATTTTGAATCCAGAAGAACTACAACCAGCTTTAATCAAACAGATCCCAACAAATTCAAACTAGACTTGATTTCAAATCCTTATGTGATTTTAGTTAACTAAAAACTCATAATGTGTATCTGAAAAATAAAAGTTTGTTCTTTCAAGGGTGTGAATATGTGTTCAAGAAGCTGTGCCTTTTGAGGATGTCTGTGTGTCTTTGTGTTTAAAACTCTCAAAATCTGTTTTCTTCTCAAGTCTCTCTCTCTCTGTGTCTCTTTTTTTCCAGTGTATGCAGTGTCCTTTTCTGTGTATCCGTGTGTTCTCTATGTGTTTTCTTTATGTGTGTGTGTTCTCCCCCTTTTATACATAATCAAAAACAGAACCAGCTCCTTTTTTAATTAAATTCCTAATTAATGTCCAATTCCAGCCCTTAAAATCCAACTAGCACCTCTTTTTCAACCCTAAAATATCTACCCTCTTAATTAACAATATAAATGTACCCCCTCCCCCCATCTAAGTAGCAATCTCCTAATAGGAGCCCCTAAACTAATTGTTTAATTGCTGTTTAACTACCCAACAAAGGTTAATATCAGCCTCTAATTAATTACTAAATAATCAAAATTTTCAAACTAACAGCTATAACCAATACACATTTAACTGAGAGATTAAAACTGAATTCAAAATGAAACAAACGATCTAAATCTAAGTCAAAATCATAGTGACACTATGAAGAATTCGACAGAAGATTCCACAACCAATTTGAATTTTGACCTTAAATCTGATCAATAGCTTCACAATGATCATACAAAAACCATATCGAACTATAATTAGTAGATTCAGGGCACAAAACCAACACATTTCTAAATTAAACCTAAATAAATGGGTGAACAATTGAATACATACAAAGACGCAAATCAGAATAAATAAAAGAAATACCAATGAATTAGCCTAAAACGACGACCTATTCAATTGAATATACAGATCACGAAAGATATAATTAACAAGAAAACACAGATTACACAGATTAACAGGGTGATTCTAATGACTTTGGACAAAACAGGAACTAAAGGAAACGCCTTTTAATCGACGAAATCAATTTAAACGACTAATAGCCTATAATGAATTCTTAAACAAACGAATAGAAACATTTCGACCATATAAACAGGTCTGAGGTAGAAGGGACGGAATAGTTGACAAAATAAAAATAAACAGACTAAAGAAAGTAACAAAACTTAAACGAATAAAAGCTTTTGAAAAACAAAACTAGAACAAAAGAGAAAGAAAAAAAATTCCTCGGACTCTATAGACCAGAAACCAATCATACGCCCTTCGAAGTCGATTTCCAATTAGTATTATATGCATATTTCGTTAGAAACATGCCTATAATACTAGTTGGATACCAATTCGACCCCAACGACTCTGAAACAGTCTTGAACCCCTGAGCCCTAGATCCGTTATTTGACGGTTTTGACTTGAATTTGACACAAAGTGGCTAGAGATTAGAAGCGAGGGTGATTTGGTGGTTAGATGGTACGATTTTGGCGGTGTTCCGTGTAGGTTGAGTCTTGGACTCAAATCTTCAAATGAAGATTCGAGAAAACCTAGGTTGATTCGAGATTGGCGGATAAAGGATTCGTGTAGAGGAGGGCACAATGGTTCAGGGGCGTTGTTTTGGTGGCGTTTGGTACGGCGGCCGTCGGGTTTCAGGCGAAGGGAAGCTATGGCGGCTAGGGTAAAAACCCTAATTTTATCTCTGAGTTGAGAGAAGGATAATGAGGCGGAGAGGGGTGCTTTGGTCGGGGAGGGGTATAATTTTGGGATTATATACTAGGGGGTGGATTTAATCTTGAGCGTGGGATCAAATAGGATTGACGGTTTAGATCTCCTCATTACCAAACATACGATGTCGTATGGTTTATGGGGGAGGATGGGGGGGTCAGTCGGTTGGGTATGGATCGGGTTTGTATCCGGGTTCAGGAGATTTGATCTCCACCGTTGGATCAACGATGGGTTTACGGACGAGATCTGTTGATGCTGTACCGGTGTCGTTTTGGTTTCAGGCTGAATGTGACTGGGCTGAGTACATGGTATTTGTTTGGGCCTTTTAAGATTGGCTTTATTTTGGGCCTGGACTGATTTCCATCTCCTATTTCCATTTTTCTTCTTTTCTTTTATTTTCTTTTTAATTCCTAATTTATTAAAAACAAGAATTCTAAAATACATTAAGAAATCAAATTAATTTATAAGAATACCAATTAATTATTATAACAATTCACACATTAAACATCAATCAAAATTATAAATTACACAACTTTGACTAAAATATTAAAAATGTAAAACATACCTTTTAATTTTAAATTTTTGTAAAACAAACTAAATTCTAAATTCAAATGCAACATATATATATATATATATATATATATATATATATATATATATATATATATATATATATATATATATATATATATATATATATATATTATTTTTCTATTAATTTAAACAACAAAAACACGCATACACGGACGTAAACAATCACAAAATATCATGAGAAACTCACAAATATGTACACAATAAAATAAAATAACTTTGATTTTGATTTCTTTGGGAGTAGTTCGTGTGAGGCAAAAATCACGTGCTCACAGCTCCCCTCTTTGCGCGGAAACATGAAGAGTTTTCGTGCAAAGATAATGAGCAAATACGAGTGATTTTTGCCCGTTTGAGCACTCCGTGTGAAGCATAAAAAGGTCTTGACTGTGCCTTTGCTTTAGGAGGCCTCCTACATATCCTGGGCTAAACAGGAATCAGGTCAATGTAGTTCGGGAAGTTTTGGTAGCTGGGACTACTGTGACTGCTGTGATCTTGCTGTTACTGCTGCTTTACTGAAATCCTTATTACACCGTGCTAGAAAGGAAATCAAGAAGCTAAGCTAGTCTATGGATCATAGGATCTCATCTGTCTTTATGTCGCCTTGCTTTCTTGTCATCTTGTGATTCTTTCAGTGCTTCCTTCCGAGAACTTGGAGGCAGCTCCGGCCTTCGCTCCTTTGAATATCAGGTCTCCTTGTTTTTCTTAATATGCTGGAGATAAAGCTTTCTTCGTCAAATCTGTTATGTTAAGGGGGTAGACAAAGTTTGAAAACCTTTCCTCTTTGGATGTGTCTCATATTTCTTCTGTAACATGAAGAGTTTTTCCGGCCACCATTGCCTTCTTTCTCACTTCTGCATTTGGATTTGTGCTAGGGATCTTCCGATGTATCCCTCTGCATTTATGGTGGGTCGCTGGTTTCAATTCCTGCGATGTAAAAACTGAAAAATATTCCTCTTGTTATACAGGTGGGCGCCTGATTCTAAAACATGAAAATGTATTCCCTTGTTCTACAGGTGGGCGCCTAATTCTAAGACATGAAAATTATTCCCTTGTTATACAGGTGTGCGCCTGTGAGCACATGATTTTTGCACCGGGCAAATAAATTCCAAAATTAAAAAATATATGTTTTTGAGTGCAATTGCATGCCTTGTTTAAAATTAGCTACATTTTGTGTGTTTGAATAATTGGAAATTAGAAAAATAAAAACAAAATAGGTTAAGTACTTACTTTGTTTGAATTAATTAGTTTTAAGAAAAAAATTATCAAAAATAGTTTTAAATAGTGGAAATTAGGAAAAATAGTGGAAAAATTGCAAAAAATATTAGATAATTAGTGTAAGTAGAAAATTAAGTTTTTCTAATAATTCATAAAAGAAAAGAAAAAAAAAGGTACAAAAGAGGGTGTTTAAATAATTAAAACATCAGAAAAAATACAAAAATACATATGGGCATAATGGCATTGGGCCAAAACAATTCCAAATCAGAGGCCCAAGGCACCCAAGCCCAAATGTCCGGTCCAATCCAAGGTTCAATGTTTGATCGCAGCCGTTCATTACACCAAATCCAACGGCTGAGAATCACTCCGGATTTAATTCAAAGGGTAAGTGTGAGATTAAATCTCCACCGTTCATTCAAGCTAAATCCAACGGCTGAGACAAATAGCGGAATTAATTAATTAATGGAGATGTGAGATCAAATCTGAGCCGTTCATCTGAGATGATCTGATGGTTGAAGGCTTTAGTCTCATTAGCAATCGAACGGCGTCGTTTTAGTAATGCCGTTGAGGGCCGTTGATCTTCATCAAACCAACGGCCCAGATCACCTTATCTCCCCCGCCTATAAAAGGCTTTGGTCTGAGAAGACCAGCCATTTTTCAACTCTCCTAACCCTAGCCGCCCCCTTTCTCTCTTCTCCTTCATCTTCTTCCTCGCTCCCATCTCTGCAACCCTAGCCGGCCATGGAGGCCACCACCTTCCACGGTGGTCTCCGGCCATCCCCTTCACCTCCCTTCTCCTCTTCATCATCTTCTTCACCTCAAACACCCAAAACCCTAAAGCAAACCCCCTGTTCTTGACTTTCCGGTCGTCGGAACTTACCTCCGGTGACCACAAGTTATGAGATCCTTCTCCAAACCAACGCCAAAAGGACCGCCTTGGTCCGATCTAACCCCCCACAACACTGATCTCCCTCGAATCTCCCTGGAACTCCTCGAATATCCCAAGAAAGGTCGCCGGAAACCTAACTCCGGCGACTCGGAACTTCAACCTTTCTAAGATCCAGCCTTTACCCTCTCCCAAACACCCCAATCCAAACAAAAACCCAAAAAGACTTCATCTTGAAGTCTAAAAAATAAAGCCAGAAAAGAAAAACGAAAAAAAGGGAATAAAGAAAAAGAGAAAAAAGAAGTGTGAGAGAGAGTGAAAAAGAGTGAAGAAGGGAAGCTCAGGGGACCGGCCCTGCAAGCTAAGTCCCCTCACTCTTTGTGTTTATTTGCTTCCTTTTGTTTTTCATTTTTTATGCTTTCTTATGTGTTATATCTTCTGTTCTGATTATTTTTGTTTCTCTGAGTTAAAAGATTTATCTTGACTCACTCTTTCTTCTTCATCTCCTGTTAGTACTAGGGTTTTTCATCTTGTTCATTCTCATGTTTTTCTCTTGTTTTGTTGTTTCGATCATGTTCTGTTTCTCTGAGTTAAAAGATCTATCTTGATTCACCCTTTCTCTTCATCTTCTGTGTACTGTGATTCTTAATCTGTTAAGTTTCCCATAGCCTGACTGTGCTTCTTTTTTGTTTCTTGGCATGTGTAACTTTAGCTCTAGTTCAGTTGGTTGGCTTTTATTCTTTCTTATCTTTGTATTAGGTTGACTTTTGTTAGCTTGTAATAGCTTGAATGTTTTTCTCTTCTGTCTCTTTGCATGTTTAGTTTTAGTGTTAGGTTTAGTCATTTGATTTCCCCATTCCCCTTCATCTCTATTAATAGGGTTATCTTGTGGTTTGCTTTCTCTGTTCTTAAAAATCTCCCTGTTCTTCTTCACCCTTTGTTTATATTTAGGGTTTTCTTATTTGTTGGTCTTCAACATCTCATCTGTTTAATTTTAGATATCTCTTCTGTTTCTCTTCATGTTTAGCTTAGTTGTTTGACTCTCGATTAGGGTTTCTTCTATTAGCTCTCAATGTCTTTACTGTTTTCTCTTCTCTACATGATTTAGTTTGATTCTAGGTTTAGCATTTTGATTCTCATGTTCACTCAAGGGTTCTTGCTCTAATAACATCTCTTATGTTCTTTCATCTTCATTTTAGTGACTATGTTTTCTCTTCTGTCATTTGGCATGATAGATTTAGGATTCTTCTTCACTATTTCTCCATGTTCTTATGTTCTTTATCTTCATCTGGTCTGTCATATTCTGTATTAAATTTGGGTTGATTTAGTGGGTCTAATTCATATTATTCTTATAGATCCTTTGTTCTTACGCCTGGATAAGCCATGTTTCATTTCTTGTTGACTGTTTTGTGAGAATTTAGCTTCTATGTGTCTATGCCCATGAATTCTAAGTGTTTTGGGGTTTTTCAATGTATCATCTGACATGAATTGGTTGTAACTAAGTCTGATTGATATTAATTGACACTTTGCTACATGAAATTGAGTTATGTGAGTTGATTAGTTAAGATTCAACATTATCTAATTTCCCTTCCGAGTTTTAATTGATTAATGAACAATATTTGGTTTCATGTGGTTATGTGTGCAATTGTATGTTGAAATGGCTGAGTTTGCAATAGTTATTGTTAGTATGAGCAGTGTTAATGCCCATCAACCTTAGGGGAACTGGTTATAGCTGTAATAGTATTAAGTTTCACAAATGGCTAGTTTTTAGATAGACTTAAAACTAAAAATAAACAAAAATAGGCTATTATGTAATAATTGACCAAAGAGTGGTCAACTTTGCAAAGTTGATCAACTCTATAAGGTCCAAACACACTAGTCCACCTCAAAAGGGGCTAGTTGTGCAAAACTGGTTAAGCTTGCAAATGCAGGCTCACCAAGGCTCATTTGAGCCCTGAATCTCAGGTGGCTAAGTCTGCAAAGACCTTAGCCCAGCCTGTGATCAGTCAAAAGGCTAGATTATGCAAAGATTAGCTAAGTCTGCAATACCAGACTTGCCCAGGCTCATTTTTGAGCCCTGAACCACAAGTGGCCAAGCCTTCAAAGGCTTTGGGCCCAATTGTGTTCAGCAAATGGGTTTAATTACCCAAGCCAAGTCTCAATTTGAGACTGGCTAAAATTTAAATAGGGTAAGTGCAATAATAAAGCAGGCTAGTCCTGCAATTAGCTTTAAAATGAATTAATTTGGTTAATTTTGAAATAGTTCTTCAAGTTAGAACTGGCCAGTCCTTAAATACCAATGCAAGGACTGGCCCTTAGTTAAATAAGTCTAAAAATGCTGAAAACCTGACCTAGGTAGGTCGGGTAATTCAGCAGTGTCCCTAGGGGCATAAAAGGAAGCCAAAAAGGTAAATTGGTAAATAGTTTGAACCATGTGGGGTTAAGGGAGTCATTTGTACCCCTGATTTCTGTAATTTTGCAGAAGTTTAAGGGTATAATGGTCTCCCTACAAAGGCAAATCTGTAAAAATCTTTAACCTCCAAGGTTATATTAGTAAAAGTCCCCAAAAGGGAATCTTTAGAACCTTCCAGCACATGCTGGAAGGGTTTTGATAACAGATTTTTGGGATTTAAGTGTAAGTTTTATAATTTTAAGAGGGGAGAAGTGGGATTTGATCCCAAACTTTCTCCCCAAGTCATCAGCCCATTCCCCTCTTATAAATACCTCCTGAAAAGAGTGAAGAGGGGGGCTTCAGAAATTATTCTTAGGCTGGCTTTTGAAACAAAAGTTTAGAGATAATAGCATTAATATAGCAATAGGCTTTTCCTGCATTATTTCGAGTTAGAACTTGTTGATATCCATCTGATCTTTGTGGGTTTTTGCTCTTGATTGCTGCTTGGATTTCTATTTACTGTTGTTGTGGTCTTCTATTTGGCTGATATTCAATCATCACTGTTGCATTTGCTGTTCGAGTTATTGCTGTTGCTTACTTGCTTGAATCCCTTAGACTCATTGGCTTCTCTTATTGATTCAGGTACATTACTGTTCAATCGAAGCTGTAATGTTGATTTGGATGAAATAAAATGATGATTTTAGTTTAATTCTTATATTACCATGTATTATGTAGCTTAATATTGTTATTAGCTTTAGTATTTGCTTAGAATTATAGTATTGATGTAGTGTAGTGCATGGTAGCAGAAAAACAAAGAGATATTGTAATATCTGGTAATATAGTAGTAGTATATCACTTAGCTTAATTAGGTAAAAACTTTAAAACATAAGCTGACATATCACAGTCTTAAAATCAGTAATTGATCTTCACAGTAGCTTTTTCGTAAAAAAAACAAAATCACGTAGTTAACTATTCTGTCATAAGTCCGTGTTTAGACATTAAGTAAGATCTAAAGAAGAAAATGCTAGATCGAGTGGTAATTCAATTCATAACTGGGATAGTAGCTGTGTGATGAATCAAGTCATAATGAAATCAGTAGTTAATCATGTGTAAGTCTATAAGTCACTCATATATAGGTATTCGAAGTTAGATTAAGTAATTATTGTTCATGTGATCTGTTAATTTTAAGAGAACAGAAGTTCGGATCTGAGTAAGTTTAAGAGTTGAAGCGACTAGGCGATATAGCAACATAATTAGGACCAGATTTGAAGGCTCGCTAATAATGAAACTAGTGATGTAGTTAAGCATATGTGAATAACCCTTTCAACTTTTCTAGATACTGTAGATAGTTAATCAAATTATTTTACTTTGATCAAATCCCGTAGATAGTTAAGCTGTGATATTAAATCTTTCAACTAGTAAGTAATTAGACAAGTAATACAAGCTCTTGGTTATGAATTGGTGGCAAAAATAGTCTGTTAAGTTCTTATGTACCGTAGATAATTGATTTAGAGTCACTGATTTGTGTATTGATTTTCTCTAATGATAAAATAAAAATGCAATTCGATTCCTTATTTGAGTTCAGATATGTACATTCGTTTATTTACTCATATTATTGTTATGATTTGGTTTGGGCCCAGCACATGTATCGGGCCAGAACTGTTGTACAAAGCTTACTGGGCTGATGAGTAGAAGCTCGAAGACAGCCTGGGCCTTTAAGGCCTGGGTAGGTCTAATGCCCGTTTAAATAAGAGAGTAAAGATCCAGGCCCAATAAACAATAGAAATAACACGGGCCTGGAATATTTAGTACCACATACGGCTAAGGAAAAAACATATATAGAAAATATAACTTAGATAACTAGGATTGGACTTTTAACAAATAATTGGGACGAGCCTCACACGATATTAAACAAGCGGGGCCCCCTTTAGTAATAAGATAACATAATTAGATCCGGAAAGACTAATAGTAAATTCCATAGTCTTACCCAAAATGATTCAAAGCCGATCACTACAAAATAAACCGGCATTAGCTATGAATGTCGTCGCTAATCTGTCGCTAAAATGCTCGTTGCTAGTAGAATCTTTTGATAATCCGTCGCTAAATGAGTTTAGCGACAGATTTTTCTGTTTAGCTACAGATTTTGTCCGTCGCTAAACCCTGGGTTTTTTAGTAGTGGATAGACCGTTTAGGGCACGACTTAATACACTTTCCTATGAACGAGTGTGCACCTGGTGCAACTCAAATCTTAAATCACGGCAAAGCTGAAATATACCAAAAGTCACAGGCGTACTGGTTGCGGTGTGACTCGAGGTGAGTTTTCACGATGTCTCAATTCTATAAAACATATTAAAGTAAAAGCACATATATGTTGTTAAAATCTGTAATGAGTCAAACAAGAGTCAAGAACAACGATTGAGCGACCGTGCTAAAACCACGGAACCCGAAAATGCCTAACACCTTCTCCCGGGTTAACAGAGTTCCTTATCCAGATCTTTGTTTCGCGGACATTAATAAAAGAGTCAAATTCCTCGGATTGGGGATTAACCGGTGACTTGGGACACCATTATTTTCTCAAGTGGCGACTCTGATAATTCAAAACAAAATCCCGAACCGATTGTCCTTTAAGTGGAAAAACTCCTTCCTCTATGCTATTATATCCGTCTCGGGTATTTGAACATCGAGGTATACCCTACTAGCGCACATATTTTTGTGTCCTTTCGGGGGTAGTAAAAAGGGAGGTGTGACAGCTCTGGCGACTCTACTGGGTACTCCAACCCCGAACTTTGGTTTCATGGTTTAAGAACTCGAGCTCCGTAGAATTGCCGTTCTTGATATTGTTTGATTTCGCTATATGATTTGAACAACATGCTACGTGCTTTATCGCTTTGATACTATGTGGATTGTATATAAAAATTGTGCCGAAACCCTTCTCTTCTTCACCTCCGGGGATGTGCTTACTGGTTGAGACTCCCTTTTCTGTTAAGTCACCCAAAATTAAGAAGAAACAGAGGCCAGATAAGTTACAAAGCCGATTGACTCCGCGAGTCACCGATACGTAGCCTCCTCCTCGATTCGAGTTGTCCGCTCGAGTACACAGTGTAGCATTCTATGAAACTATAAGATGTTGAACATAGGTCTAGGACGATTATTTGCATCATATCTGACTTAGGGGACTCAACACAGGGGTTGGGTCCGTCTAGGACAGGTGACCCGGATTTGAAAAAAGACCGAGCATATTATGTGTTTCATTTTTATTGTCCTTGATCGTTATGCGGACCGGCAAAATTCCCGAGGATAAAAATTATTGAAAAGAGAAAAAAAAAAGAGAGAAATAAGAGTTGGTAAAAATGGGTATCCGGAAAATCCGAAAATTGAAAAAAAATTAGTTTTGAAATAATTGGTCAACTAATCAGACCGGACTACGCAGGTTTGATTCTCGCCATTAGGTGGGATACGTAGGCAACCCTTGAACGAGTCCAACCACACCTTTTTGAAAAAAGACCAGAAAGATTTTTTCTTTTCAAATAATCGAAGTGATTGCTATTTTTGGAAATGGCCGAATGTCCCGAAAGGACGCCAGGAAGGCTGTTTTGGCAAAAATGGCCACTTCGAGAGCCATATTTCTTTCAAAAATGAAAACTTGCATTGAAAAAGATTTTTCTCTTTTCTAAATAAAATCGCCCTAATAAATGTGCAGGATGAGCACAATGTTGAATGAACATTTCTCCTTAATGAATAAAATCCCTTTGGAGCTGAGACTATGGTGGCACGACATGGAGACAGAAAGTCAGGACTGGATTAAAGGTTACTTGAAAGATCTCACGGCGTTATTGGACATAATTCCCCGAGGCGACGTACTTAGAGCATTGGTCACGTATTGGGATCCTGCACACAATATACTACATCTTCCGGATTTTGAACTCACTCCTACTATGGAGGAGATTGCTTTCTACATAGTGAAGAATGAGGTCCCATTGAAAGGAAAATACCCGGTATCTCCAAGAACAGTAACAGTGCATCGCTTTCTGGATTCTTTGAAAATTGCTAGGAATGTCCACAATGAGGATTTAGCCAACGGATTTTGCTCCTTGAACTTCATCTATAGTAGGTATGGACATATCGAGGGTTTCAACGACTCCACGAACAAGTTATGTAGCAAGTCCAACCGAGCAAAATGGGAGGAGCATCGAAGGTTTGCTTTCTTAGTGGCATTTCTCAGAATTATCATATTTCCGAGAAAAGATGGGCACATCAGTATAAAGGTTGTCGGGGTAGCAAGCACTTTAATAGTACAAGACAATTGTACTCTAGCTCCAATGATTTTAGCTGACATCTACCATGCCTTGTCTGCATGCAAAACTGGAGCCAACTTCTTCGAGGGATGCAATCTGATTTTGCAGATTTGGTTGATTGAACATCTATGCCATCATCCTTCGTTCTCAAGTTATGGTCTGACTGGAAGAACATGTCTGGAAGAATTTTACACGAGAACAAAAGAAGTTAAATTGCAAGAGGGAGTAAAGGATTGGATTTCGCATCTTCGATCATTGACCTACGGCCAGATTGATTAGACATATGATTGGCTACCTCTTGACGAGGTAATTTATATGCCGACAGAAGGGTCACCTTTTTTGATCATGGGTTTAAAAAGCATCCAACCTTACGCCCCGTACAGGGCCCTGCGACAGCTGGGTAGATGTCAAGTTATACCAAAAGACGGGGACCTCAGTTCACAAGTTATAGAAATTAGTCCGGATGGGCAATTCCCGGAAGCAAAGGTCCGTCAAATTTGGAATGAATGTCAAAACTTGAAAGTAGATACTTGTGTGCAAAACAGAGCTCAAGGGGAAGTGTCATCTGGGTATTCTGCATGGTATCGACGGGGTATTGAGCACGAGCGGCCTTCGAAAAGACCTCACTTGCAAGATTTAGTGGAGCACTCTAAGAAAAACCAGAATTGGGCGGCCAAAGAAAGTGAATACAAGGCCAAGATCAGCTTGTTGGAAGAACAATTGAGAAATCTCCAGCTTGAAAGTGGTTTACAGGCAGCATCCAACGAGGGAGAGAAAAAGAAGATGAAGAAAGAAAACGAAATGCTAAAGGCTCAGGTTGCTCAAATGAAAATTGCATCCGAGACCCCCATTCGCTTATCCCGGGATGAGAAATTGATTAAGACTCTTCGGCGCAAAGTGAATGACTACAGCTTTGACTTGGACAAGGCAAAAAAGGAGTTAGTCAGGGCTCGGAAGCAAATAACCAGAGATGCTGAGGAAAGGGCCAAGTTGGTTCAGCAGCTACAGGATAAGCATGAATTTGAGGTAGCTCGACTGAGAAAGAAAATTGTTACAGCCACGGTTAAAAGTAACAAGGTTATCAAGGATCTCGAAGAAGAGAGAGAGCATTGTTACACAACTATGGCTCGACTAGAGTTGGAGCTGCAACAAATACAGAAGGATAACCAACATACCTTAGATGCTCGCACTGAACAGATCAGCCGATTGCTTCAAGAAAAAGGGGTTATTCGAGAAAAGATTGTTCGTATTGCTCAGTACATCACCCGGAAGAGTCAGCTGTGTGAAGATATGTCCCAAGGAACCTTTGTGTCAGTGGTGAAGTTCTTTGTGCAGCAAGTCATGTCTGACCTGGATGGGCTCCAAAAGGGATTAGCATATAGGCCCGCGGCAAGACCGAACGATGTCTCGCGGGCACTAGGAGCATTAATGTATTCTTAGGGCATGCATTCTATTTTTATGTTTCTTTACATTAGCATTACAACATCATCTTGTAAATCAATGTTTTTGAGCTATCAATGAAAATTAAGAGTTGTTGTCAATCCTTTTTGCTTTATGTTAATTCTTTTAATTACGATAGGCAAATAAATAGGAACGCAATTATGAAGTGAAAAAAAAGAGATGATTGGTTCAAATAAGTAAAGACCGGGATGATGCATGACGACCCAAGGAAAATGTGTTTATTCTAAAATCGTTGCATCTTATCTCTTCATGAGCTAACCACTAACGGGTGTTGATGTTTGTGAGATTCAGATTTTAGTGGCAACTGGCATTCTGGCTACTCACCCTTACAACACAAGATATAAGAAAATGACAAAAGTTGTGTCGCAAGAGATTCAAGCAACAGTCATGGATCCCGCCCAGGAGGAAGAAATTGTGGACGTGGCGGGGATGAAGGAAGAGATGTACAAACTAAAACAGTAGATGGTCGAAATGTATCAGGCTTGGTCGAGGGGTCAACCCTTGCCAACTTATCCTGCCAATCCTACATACATCCCTCCAACTAATCCCAACCCTAAGCCACCCACGATGAATTCATCCTCTACATACCCTGACTATCATCACTATTATGCTTCCACTTCCCAAGTGCCACCACCTCTGACGAAACAAGTACCACCCCATCCACCCCAGGTTGCTCCAGTATATGTGGCACCTCCACCTGCCACCCTACACAAATCATCTAGTGAACCAATGTTACATATACAAGACCCCCACTACTACCCACCTGAGCCGACCTTCCGACAGCACGAATCTCACACTCCACTGATGGAAACGAGCGAAGAGAAGCCTGCTGAAAATTCAGGGCAGGAGGAGATGGCTAGGAAGGTGAAGAGTTTGGAGAATGCCTTTCGCAACATGCAGGGGTTGGGAGGACAAGTAAGCGTGGCGTACAAGGATCTGTGTATGTTTCCTGAAGTGCAACTTCCTGTCGGATTTAAGTTGCCGAAGTTTGATGTGTACAGTGGACATGGAGACCAGGTGGCCCACCTCAGAGGATATTGTAGTAAAATGCGAGGTGCAGGGGGCAGGGATGAGCTGTTGATTGCGTATTTCAACCAAAGTTTAAGCGGTTCCGCTTTGGAATGGTATACGCGCCGGGATCACACCAGATGGTTTATCTGGGATGATCTCGCGCAAGCATTCGCGAACCATTTTCAATACAATTTGGAAATCATACCAGATAGATTTTCACTCACGAAAATGGAGAAAAATCCCGGTGAAAGCTTCAGGGAATATGGTTTTAGGTGGAGAGAACAGGCGGCGAGGGTAGATCCAGCGATGAAGGAAGGCGAAATGGTAGATTGTTTCTTGCAGGCTTTGGAGCCTACTTATTGTGGGCACCTAGTGTCAACTATTGGGAAAAGTTTTAATGAGGTTGTGAAGATGGGAAGTTTCATTGAGGAAGGTTTAAAACCAACAAGATCATGAGTTTTTCGGCAATTAAGGCCACAAATCAGGCCATACAGACTGGGAATGGAGGAACAATTGGGAAGAAGAAAAAAGAAGAAGTAGCAGTTGTGGAAATCAAGCCTTGGAATCGCAACCAGTATCATCTTCCACCACGACCATACCATCCATACCCACCAACCACGTACAACCCATCAACCACATATAACCCACCAACCCCATACAACTCACCAACCACATATAACTCACCAGCATCATACAACCCACCGCCACCATATTATCCACCAACTACCCCGTACTACCACCACCCATAAGCCCAAACCTATCCACCACCACCACCACATGTATGGCGAGCCTAAGACCCGCATAAAGTTTACCACATACAAAACACATACCTTTCTTCTAGAGCCTACAGAAACCCAAACAAACCCGCCTTCAGGCCTGACCCGGAGATGAGGAATAGGGCAAAGAAAACATTCACCCTGTTGGGGGATTCCTATACTAGCCTCTATCACAGATTGAAGGAATTGGGAATGTTGAGCCCAATTGAGCCTAAGTTTCCAAACCCACCTCCGAAGAACATTGATCAGTCGGTCAGGTGTGAGTATTGCGCAGGAGCACCAGGATACGATACTGAAAAGCATTGGAATCTGAAGAATGTTATCCAAGAACTTATTGATAGCTGGAGAATTGAAGTGCAGGCTCCGGAGGCTCCAAACATTACGCAGAACCCACTTCCAGCTCACCATGAAACGCATATGATAGAATTGGCGCAGGATGAGAGCAGTCGGAAGCCATCCCAGTCTGTTATGATGATTAAGGCCAGTAGCAAAACGGAGAAGAAAGCTGAGAACGAAAAAATGATTGTTGAAGAACCAGTGAAAAGGCAAATAGTGGTGGAAAATTTGAAGGTTGTAGTACCAGGCGTGAAGCCAGTATTAATAGTGAAAGGCGCGAGCGTGGAACCAGTGATTATAAGACCGGTGGTGCAGATGCCGGTGGTGAATACCAAAACTGTACCTTGGAACTACAACAAGGTGGCAGTAATTTACAAAGGGAAAGAGGTATCTGGAGAAATCAATGAGACGCACGGTCTAACTCGGTCCGGGAGGTGTTTTGCCCCGGAAGAGTTAAGAAAAATGAAGGTAGTGAAAGAGAATCAGTTGAAGAAGCCTGTATCCGAAGAAGAAGCGGAGGAGTTCCTCAAAAAGATAAAATCGCAGGATTACTCCATAGTCGAAAAGTTGAGGAAAACACCCGCACATATATTTTTGCTCTCGTTGTTGATCCATTCGGAAGAATACAAAAAAGCTCTGATGAAGATATTGAATGAGGCGCATGTCCCGGTGAAGATCTCGGTCTGTCATCTCGAAAAGATTATCAATAAGATCTTCAACTCCAATAAGATTACATTCTCAGACAGTGAATTGCCCGTTGAGGGAACCGATCATAATAGGGTGCTTTATCTTACAGTGAAGAGCGAGGAGTCAGTGGTTACTAGATTGTCGATAGATAATGGCTCAAGCGCAAACATTTGCCTGCTGTCAACTCTTGGAAAGCTGAATATCAGCCCGGAAAGAATTCGGAGAAACAGTATAAATGTGAGAGGATTTGATGGTGGAAGTAAGAAAACTTTGGGAGACATCGTCTTGGAGGTAATCATCGGGCCCATGGATTTTACAATGGAATTTCAGGTATTGGACATTGCTGTGTCTTACAATCTATTGATGGGCCGACCATGGATCCACGCAGCCAAAGTCGTGCCGTCATCCTTGCACCAAATGGTCAAATTTGAATGGGAGCAACAAGAAATCGTGGTGCATGGAGAGGAAAATACCTGCAATGTTGTGATGCCATTTGATGATGATGATGGAGACAAAGGTCCTTGGGTATACCAGGTGACGGATACCATAACAGTGAACAAAATTGCTGAGGGTGAGAAACTGCCGATCCCTACAGTAGCACCTGCTGCTGTGACGGTGGCCCGGGAAATGCTTAGAAACAGATTTGCACCAGGAAAAGGGCTGGGGAAAGCTTTGCAAGGAATCACCCAACCAGTTCAGCTGCCAGTGAACAGAGATACTTTCGGCTTAGGGTTCAAACCCACCTATGCCGACATCTAAAAAGCCTACAAAACCAAAAAGAAGAACCGGACCCTGCCTAAGCCTATACCCAAACTATCCGACACCTTTGCCAAGCCTGGTACTAAAAATCTGACATCTACTGCGTCAAGGTACATTAAGACCCGACCCGATGAAGAGCTCTTGATGAGGTTTGAGAAGATATTTGGGGATGTGAACATGGTTGAAATGGGGGAAGGTACTAGCAGGATGGATGTGTAATTTGTGGGATCTGGTGTTATGCTCAACAACAGGGAAGCCACTCCTTTCCCGATCATGAAGGAGTCTTGGTAGTTAGCTTTTGAAAATTCATCATCATTTCCCCGGAAAAGAAATTGTTACTTTTTGTAGTCCTCCCACCCCCCATGAAAAAAGAAAAATAAATGTATCCCAAACTTTGTTCATCTTTTTAATATCAATAAAATGCAGTTTTCTTCTTTCTTCATTTTTTTTTGCCTTATTTTTATCTTTTCTTCTGTACAGTTCCATATGTGTTGATTCTGATGACATGTCATGCATGAAGGATTCTCGACCCAGTTCTAACAATCGCATTATCATACAAGAAATTGAGGAGGATAGTGAGATAGAATGTGAGGATGAGGAAGCCCTGGAGGAAATAAGTAAGGACATGAACCAATATGAGGAAAGGCCCAAACCGAATTTGAGTGAGATAGAATCCATCAATTTGGGTGCGAAGATAATGTTCGGGAAACAAAAATTAGTGTTCATTTAGAGACACCCCTCAGGGAAGAATTGATAAGGTTGTTGCATGAATTCAAGGACATCTTTGCTTGGTCCTATGATGACATGCCCGGACTTGGTACTGACTTGGTGGTACACAAGTTGCCTATCTATCCCGAATGCCGGCCAGTGAAGCAAAAGTTGCGAAAATTCAAAACGGACATCAGTGTAAAGATAAAAGAAGAGGTGAATAAGCAGTTTGAGGCAAAGGTCATACGAGTCACCAAATACCCCACCTGGTTGGCGAACGTTGTGCCGGTCCCAAAGAAAGATGGAAAAACCAGTGTGTGTGTGGACTACAGAGACCTCAATAAAGCCAGTCCAAAGGATGACTTCCCATTGCCAAACATCCACATATTGATCGACAATTGCGCCAAGCATGAGATCGGTTCATTTGTAGATTGTTATGCCGGTTATCACCAGATCCTGATGGACGAAGAAGAGGCGGAGAAAACTGCTTTCATTATACCTTGGGGAACGTGTTGTTACAGAGTAATGCCGTTTGGATTGAAGAATGATGTGGCAACTTATATGAGGGCAATGACCATGATGTTTCATGACATCATGCACCGAGAGATTGAAGTGTTTGTGGACGATGTCATCATAAAGTCCAAAAAGCAACATGATCATGTGAGGGATTTGAGAAAGTTTTTCCAAAGACTCCGGAGGTACAATCTTAAACTCAATCCTGCGAAATGCGCCTTCGGAGTACCTTTAGGGAAGCTGTTGGGGTTCATAGTGAGTCGGCGAGGTATTGAACTAGATCCGTCAAAGATAAAGGCCATCCAAAGTCTGCCTCCGCCGAAGAACAAGAAGGAAGTAATGAGCTTATTGGGAAGGTTGAATTACATTAGCCGATTCATCGCTCAGTTGACATCAACATGTGAGTCGATCTTCAAGTTGTTAAATAAAGATGCAGTAGTGAAATGGACCGACGAATGTCAGGAAGCCTTCGACAAGATCAAGGAATATTTAGCCAATCCTCCCGTGTTAGTTCCTCCAGAGCCGGGGCGACCTCTGATTTTGTACTTGACAGTGCTTGAAAACTCCTTTGGTTGTGTGCTAGGGCAACACGACGAGACGGGAAAGAAAGAGCAAGCTATATATTACCTCGGTAAGAAGTTCACATCTTACGAGGTGAAATATACTCAACTAGAAAGAACTTGTTGTGCATTGATCTGGGTGGCTCAGAAATTGAAGCATTATCTGTCAGCATATATCACATACCTGATATCACGGTTGGATCCTCTCAAATATATATTTCAGAAGCCTATGCCTACGGGAAGACTGGCCAAATGGCAGATTCTGCTCACAGAATTGGACATTATTTATGTAACTCGTACGGCAATGAAGGCGCAGGCGGTTGCGGACCACTTAGCAGAGAACCCCGTGGATGATGAATATGAGCTATTAAAGACGTATTTTCCGGATGAAGAGGCAATGAATGTCGAAGAAATAGAATAGGATGAGAAGCCAGGATGGAAGATATACTTCGACGGAGCCGTCAACAGTAAGGGAGTCGGTATCCGAGCAGTACTCATTTCAGAAACCGGTCAACACTATCCCGTCACAGCTCAGCTTCGATTTTTCTATACCAACAATATGGCCGAATATGAGGCATGTATCTTGGGATTAAGGATGGCAATAGACATGGGTATTCAAGAGATTTTGGTCATGGGTGACTCGGATCTCTTGGTACACCAAATCCAGGGAGAATGGGAGATAAGAGATTTGAAATTGATACCTTACCGGCATTGTTTGCATGAGTTGTGTCACACCTCCATTTGGTGCGCCCGCTACCCCGGGGTTAGAAGCGTAAGGGAGTTTTTCCAATTTAAGTGACAATATTCGAAACGTGATTATTCTATTTATTTCAGAGTCGCCACTTTGAATAAATTATGGTGTTCCAAGTCACTGATTTATTTAAATCCCGAATCGAGGAAATTTTTTTGACTTTCCAAATGAGGTCTACGAACCAGAAATTCTAAGTAAGGAATTCTGTTGACCCGAGGGAAGGTGTTAGGCACCCCCAGATCCCGTGGTTCTAGCACGGTCGCTTCAATTATTATAAATGGCTAAAAATACCTGATTTTATACATGCTTATAAATTATATGCTATAATTAAAATTAAAACCGCTCTATTAATTTGAAACCATACCAAAAGAAAGACTAATTACAACATAGACTCGGACTTTTGACAGATAGGTAAATAATAAGAAAATGTATCCAAGCTCGCTTATTTGAAACTATGCCGATTAAAGTATTTATTAGACTAGACAAAAATCTATTTATCTACAACAAAATCCATTAGGGTTATTTCCAATCGATATCTATACAAAATGATATCTTATTCTGCGACTTGTTAGAATGTATTAAAAGATAGCCATGTTAATTACTAATGTTTGAGAACTTAAACATTATTTGAAATGTCATTTTAAAAATAAAAGAATTATTTGCTCAAAGTAAAATCACAATTTCATGCCTTTCTATTCCATTTAGTTTTTCCCAAAAAAACTTCAACTTCTTATTTGGGTTTTAACTCAATTTTAACAAGTGATTGTGCGAAACCAACAAAGCAGATTCTTCAAAACATTTAAGCAAAGAATCAATGTTATTAATAATAAAATGCTAATCTCAACTGACTAAAACTCTATCATGGACTAATTATCAATCGTAAAAGGCTAAATCCAGAGTTCATTTATTGCCACAGTTGCAGGATATTACACAAAGTTATTTTCCACATGCTTAGTTTCGAAATAAAAGAAAAAGGTCCTAAATAACATTCGTAACTAGGAATCTAACACTAAAACACATAAGTAAGGAAAGAAAATTAGTAGTTCAGCATCAAACAAGATCTTCATATAATCAGAACTTTGTATCTTTACATGCATCAGCAGTCATGCTTCAACAATGAACTAAGGAAGTACCTGAATAGTGGAAGAAGAAGTAATCAGTGACAACAGTAGCAAAAGCAACAATGCAACAGCCAACGTGAATAAACAGCAGATCTTAAAATCAATGACCAACGAGTAACACCAGCTACAATTGGATAGACCAGTTTGGAAAAAATACCAAACAAACAACGGAAGTTGTCAACAGACCAATATCCTTAACCAAGACTAGTTCGATTGAGCTCCAAATTACTTGGAGTCAATCTAATATACCTCTGAACCTCAACAAACAGTGACTCAACTCGAAAACCAGCAAGCTACTGAGAAACAACTATAAGAATTCATAATTTATTCGATAGAATAGTGTTTTCTTTCAATAGAATAGTAACCTTCTGAAAACACTCCTAAACTCTCTCCCTTAAACTCTCAGTGTCTATCTCTTTTCTCTCTGTTTTCCAGTAAGTCTATGTGTGAGTGTATGTATCTGTGTGAGTGTGTTCTACCCTTCAAAAACTCTCTCTGATTTTTCTTTAAACTCACAGGATCCTCGACTGCCTCCCAATGTATTCTGTATATCCTCCCCTGTGTCTTCAGTCCATCCCCCTTTTATAGGCCAAAAAACCAGAAAACAACCCTTAGCCTTTTCCCCCAGACTGTCTTCTTTCCCTCTATGTGCATCCTTTAACTTTTGACTATTATAATACTACACAGCCACAATATTCCATCTGTTCTCCCATCATCATTGTTTAAGCATGGGTCTGTTTTCTTTTCTAATTCTAAAGTTCCACAATTAAGTGGAATCCATGTTGTTTCGCACGCTTTACTGACTATACCCATGTGGCAAGCAATTTTGAGCATCTTAATTATTGGCCTTTAATCTTTAAAGCTATATCTAACATCTGCCTATGACTATAACAACAACACATTACCACAATTGTGATAACAGTGATTCCCAAGGACGGGCAAAACAAAGGAAACATGAAACTAATTATTCGACGACCTCAATCGAATTGAATAATCGTCTTATAACATATACAATTAACAATAAGGAACATCAACCAAATAAAAGGTCATTTGGAGGCGGGCAGAATGAATTCGAAAGACAAAAAATAAGAAATTCCAATGAGATAAATTACACAAGTAAACAGATGTTAATAAAACACAAACAGAACAAAATGAAAGGAAAATTACCTCAGGAAATCAGAATGACCCAGGTTCGAACTCGGCTTGCCCATTTTGAGGTCAAATAAACCTTAATCGAAGTGTTCTCAACCGAGAACAACCCGAATAAAGTCCATTGGACCCCAAAGTCTTGATCAATTTGGCCTAATTCATCATTTTAAATTTTAGGGTTCTTGAGAGGGAATTTGGGGCTCGACCTCTTCCGGTCAGATTCGAACCAAAACAAACTTGGTTTAGTTATGAGGCAAGTCAGAGAGGCATGTGGTATTAATTTGGGGTCGATTGGTGTAGGTTGGGTTTGGACTCGGTTCTTCGATTGAAGATTCGAAACGATAGAGATTGATTCGAGCCAAATGGGTAAGGGATTCATGTTCATGGTGATTTTGTGGTTCAGGGGTGTTATTTTGGTGGCCGGCGGCGTTGTTGCCGCCGGGTTTTGGGCGGTGGGATATGGTGGCAGCTAGGGTTTCGCTCTTGTCTCTGATAGAGACGATGGAGGGTGAAGAATGGCGGGTGTGGCTACGGGGCGTGGGGTGTGAGATTAAGAATATATACTTAAGTGGGGATTAGATCCTGGCCATTCGATCAAGTGGGATCGACGGCTAGGATTAATTAGCTGCAAAGGAACGATGTCATTTTGGGTTTAAGTCGGGCCGGTCGAGAAGAGTAATGGATCGAGTTGTTTAATCGGGTAGGGTAGATAGGAAATCAACCGTCGGATTGGCATAGATTGAACGGATGAGATAGATTGATCAGGAAACGACGTAGTGTTGCTATTATACTACGTCGTTTCGATGGGGCTGGACAAGGGTCTTTGGACCGGGCAATTGGGCTTGTTATTGGTCAAGTTTGGGCTGGCCCAGTCTTTTATTTCCAATATCTTCTCTTTTCTTTGATTGAATTCCTAAATGAATTTACAAATGAAAAAAAAAACAAAATCCTAATGCAAATTATAAAATCCCAATTAACTCACAAATACTAATTAATGCTTAATAAAAATTAACATACATAATAAAATAACAAATTAACAGAAAACACAGAATTTTAATACTAATTAAAAATGCAGAATATTCATTATTCTTTTATTCTTTAAGATAAATAATTTACTAATTCAAAAATTAAACTCCAAATTCCAATGTAACCTATTTTGTATTTTTTCATTTGTTTAATCAAAACATGCACACATAAACGCAAATAATAAGAGAAAAAATAACACAAAAATCACAAAATCACGCATAACACAAAACTATTTTATTTTGAATACTTTGGGAGTAATTCTTACGTAGGGCAAAAATCACGTGCTCACAGCTGCCCCTCTTTGCGCGTAAACACGAAGAGTTTTTCGTGCAAAGAATAACGAGCAAATACGAGCGATTTTTGCCCGTCCGAGTACTCCGTGTGAAGCATTTTGAAAAGATCTTGACCGAGCCTTTGCTTCGAGAGGCCTCCTACATATCCTGGGCTAAACAGGAATCAGGTCAATGTAGTTCGGGAGGTTTTGGTAGCTGGGACTACCGTGGACTGACACTTTGCTGTTACTGTTGCTATCATTGCTACTGTTGCTACTTACTGCTTACCGACCTCCTTATTACACCAAAAAGAGAAATTAAAGCTGAACTAGCTATGCTATCAAACTATGAGTTACAAGATTCCTATCTATGATTCTCTTGAAAACTTGATCTTGAATCTTAGCTGATTTGCTGTAGACCTCGATCTGAATCTTGATGCTCAACAAGCTATACGTGCTTGTTTATTTCTGTAACATTGAGTGAAATGGAGTCGGCGGAGCTTGTTACTTCAATCATCTTCTGAGCAATCCACGCCTTTGTTTACTTCAACGTTTGAAATCTTTCCTTTTGGTTCTTTTCTTCTTTTCTTCACTCTAAATTGATGTCCCATTTGTAGGTTATCTCGATCCTTGCGTCCCGAGGTCAAACCTATTTAGACAACAAAACAAACAAAACGAACGAAAATTTTCTGCCCCAGTTTTGCTAGGAAAATTTCGTGAGTTAGTTGTGACACAGAAAGTGATTAAAAAGACTCTTTGGGTAAGAAAATCACAATTTCACAAATAAACGTTCCACGGCTTTCTGGCCGGGATTTTGAAGAAGAGTTTCACGGCTTTATGGCCGGAATTCAAATAATGTCTAACGGTTTTTGGCCGCTAGACCCTCGGTTTTTTGGCCGGGGTTAAAAGTAAATGGCTCCGCAGTTTTCTGACTGGGAGATCCTCGGTTTTCTGACCGGGGATAAAAGTTTCACGGCTTTCCGGCCGGAATTCAAACAATGTCTAACGGTTTTTTGGCCGTCAGACCCTCGGTTTTTTGGCCGGGGTTAAAATAAATGGCTCCGCAGTTTTATGACTGGGAGATCCTCGGTTTTCTGACCGGGGAAAAAAGTTTCACGACTTTCTGGCCGGAATTCAAACAATGTCTAACGGTTTTTTGGTCGTCGGACCCTCGGTTTTTTGGCCGGGGTTAAAATAAATGGCTCCACAGTTTTCTGACTGGGAGATCCTCGGTTTTCTGACCGGGGATAAAAGTTTCACGGCTTTCCGGCCGGAATTCAAACAATGTCTAACGGTTTTTTGGCCGTCAGACCCTCGGTTTTTTGGCCGGGGTTAAAGTAAATGGCTCCGCAGTTTTCTGACTAGGAGATCCTTGGTTTTCTGACCGGGGATAGAAGTTTCACGGCTTTCTGGCCGGAATTTAAACAATGTCTAACGGTTTTTTGGCCGTTAGACCCTCGGTTTTTTGGTCGGGGTTAAAGTAAAGGGCTCCGCAGTTTTCTGACTGGGAGATCCTCGGTTTTTTGACCGGGGATATAAGTTTCACGGCTTTCTGGCCGGAAAGACCCTCGGTTTTTTCTGACCAGGGTCCAAATAGATGTTGGACTGATATGATTTGATTCTCTTTTTCGGAGTTTTCGTTTTCTTTTATTTTATTCTTCTTTTTGGGCCTTCTTTTAGGCTTTCTTTTTAAACATCAACAAATGCATAAGATAAATCTCTAAAAAGAAACTTACCCTTTTATGTGTTTTCCTTGTTCCAAAGCCATTTCAAAGCTTGCGTATTTCATTTCTTCGAGTTGTACCTTCTTCTTGCACAATTAAACAGACATGTTTTCAACAAAGAACATTTTATCAGTTGAAAAAAAAAAGTGGTTGACTTTGCGGCCTTGATCATCTTCATTGCTTGATCGTTTTCCCATTTCCATTGAGAAATTTAATGGCTCCGCAGTTTTCTGACTGGGAGATCCTCGGTTTTCTGACCGGGGATAAAAGAGTTTCACGGCTTTCTGGCCGAAATTCAAAAGCAATGTCTCACAGCTTTCTGGCCGGAGAGACCCTCGGTTTTCTGACCAGGGTCCAAACGGATATTGGACTAACATGATTTGATTCTCTTTTTGGAGTTTTCATTTTCTTTTCTTTTATTCTTCCTTTTGGGTCTTCTTTTAAGTATTTTTTTTTTAATCATCAACAAATGCATAAGATAAAGCTTTTGAAAAGAAACTTCCCTTTTTATGCGCTTTCCTTGTTCCAGAGCCATTTTAATGCTTGAGTACTTCATTTCTTTGAGTTGTACCTTCTTCTCGCACAATTAAGTAGACCTGTTTCAACAAAGAACATTTTATTAGTTGAAAAATGTGGTTGACTTTGTGGCCTTGATTATCTTCATTGCTTGATTCTTGCCCCATTTCCATTGAGAACTTTGCTACCAATTGTCTTCGGGGGTGACTTCTTTTCAAACTGACCGGGTTCATCCTCGGGATTCCCCGAGGATTTTCTGTGTGGGTTCTGTCCTCCTGCCTCATTTCGTTTCTTCTAAGACCTTAGCCTTTGATTTCCATTTTCTTCCTAACATCCGTTCATTTTTGTAGTGATCGACCATCATGATCAGTTGGGATTGGATCAATACACCACTGAGGCTGGGTATCCTTCTTCAATTTTTTTTTTTACGAGACGAAGTCCTGTAAAACCGGTCCTGCCGCCTTTGTTTGTAATAGTTTCAGAATTAAACCGAAAGGGATTCAAAAATAACTATACAAAAAGCAAGAAAATGAGTTTAAAGAGAAACGTCCCTTTCGGGGAAATGAAGGACTTATCTGGGATGCATGATGACTTCAAATAAACATGACATGCTTCTTGGACTGGACGCCTGACCCACATAAACTTTCCAACTTCTTATGAACCCATTGATTCGCAAAACCAGGGAACCTTGCCAATTTTTTTTTTTTTAGTGAAGGGACGTCTTCTTTTTGTTCAGTGGCGCCCTTTGCGGGTTTCCGCCAATTGACACCTCTCATTTCTCTTCTCACTGTCGCCCGATAGTGCTCTTTGCAAGTTTTCACTAAACGGACTCTCTCATTTTTAGCTTCTCCAACTGCCATCGCCTTATGGTGCCCGAAGATTTTCACCGATAAGACTCTCTCATTTTGTTTCTCTCAATTCAGGCTGTGTCAGATTTCCGTCAATGACATTCTTCACTTCTTTGCCTTTGCCAATTGATCTGAAGGACTTGAACAAGGTCTTTGGGTAAAAATGAAATTGAATGGAATTACAACTCTGGAACCATCTTGACGGATTTAAACTGAACCGTCATATCATCTGCCCCAGTTTCAATTTTTGGGGAAATTGGGATTTTTGTTTTGGTGTGACTAAACCTCAGGAGAGGTTGCCTACGTATCCTTTCGGAATCAAGTCAGAACGTAGTTCAGGTACTTTGTTTTGTTTTGTTTTGTTTGGTTTTTGGTTTTTTTTTTTTTGGATTTTTTTTTTGATTTGGATTCCAAAGAGGGTAGCCAAAGAAAGGTAACCGGCTCAAAGGGTTTACAAAAGGGTTGGTAGTATTTGGGGTAGCAAGAAAGAAAGCCTTCGTCATCTCAATTATACCAAGCCAACGTCGTATGAAGTTCTGACATAGTACTTTTATGCTGTATCTGTATTGACTGCCGTTTCAAGATCATTTCCTTTAATGTCTGCCAGATATAGTGTCCCTCTCAATGATATTTTCCGGATGATGCATGGATTCTTCCAATTAGGAGCGAAATTTTCTTTTTGTTTCTTGGTAATGAGGAGGAATGCGCCTTAACGTCGGTTGTTCTATTTCGAGATTTCTGGTCCGCACTTTCTTGTTGCAAGTATGGGCCTTTCTTTGTTGGGACAACTACTCGGGTATTCCTTGAGTACAACACAACCCTTTTTGTATGAGAACCAATTTCCCTCAGTTATTCCAATTCATTGTTTCATTTCCTCAAAAATAAACTTTTGTGCATTTCAACTCTCGATTCATTATTCTGAAGTCCGACAACGTTTTAGGATCTAGGCATGAAGTCCGCAAGCATGTCATGTTATTTAAAGCTGCATGATTTGAACTAAAGAGAAGAGAAAAAGAAAACTAAAACAAATCGGAAAGAATAAAAAATAACAAAAGAAAAGGAAACGGACGATGAAATATTAATTTCATTTCTTGAAATCGAAAAGATAAACAAGGTTCACATTAGGAAATTTAAAGACAAAAAACTAAAAGAAACATCCAATTTACACCCTGAAATACTCTGGATGCAGAAAAATACGGCAGGACAAGTTTATTGGGTTTCCGCCTGATCGGGGATGGCCTAGCCTTTCAGTTTGGGAGTTTAGGGTCTGATCCCATCTCAACGGTGATAGTCCCTTTCCCTGGCTCGACCATGTGGGTATGGCAGAGCTTTGCCTCATGTTTTCCTTCACTCTCTTCAGTCATGGAATCCTCATTATCTTTCTCTTCACGGTCCCTAAGCTTTTGCGGTACGCGTCCAACAAACACTGGCTCATTCAGCTGTGGTGTCTTAATTGCCTCCCATGCCATATAGGCTTTCTTAGGCGCACCAATTTCCTTTTCTGGTTCTAACTCAGTGATTTTACTCTTATTTTCCTCTTTCTCTTGTTTCGGGGCTGCCTTGGGCTTCCTTTCCACGTCAACAATAGCAATTATGGCCTTAAGCGCTGGATCGAATTCTTCGTCTTCACAAATCATCCCAACTATCGGCCCGTTATTGTGAGCAGGCAGCGGATTATTGGTCACATTTGGGACATCCTCATCCTTCAACACAATCTTCCCTTGCTCTATTAAATTCTCCACCGATTGTTTCAAAGTCCAACAATCATTAGTATGATGGCCCTCTGCCTCTGAATGATATGCATACCTGACACCAGCTTTGTAGGAAGGCGATGCCGGGTTTTGTCTATTCCGAGGAACCGGCTGCAGTAGACCCATTTGGACAAGTTTCGGGAATAGATTAGAGTAAGATTCACCAATTGGGGTAAAGTTTGACTTCTTTGGTTGTTCCCAAGGACGGAAGTTATTCTGCGGAGGTCGAGGATTATAGTGGTTCTGGTGGGGAGGCTGATTTCTTGGAAATAGAGCTTGGTTTCTACTGACATGCTGTTGCGGTTGCGCAAAAGGTTGAGCATTCATGACCGCGTATGGTTGAGGGATATAGGACATTTCCTGAGCAGAGTAATAATGCTGGGGGGTTCTTTCTGAAAAGAAAGGTCTAGGAGCGTGGTGTCTTCTATCACCCGAATTTGCTATGGATGTTTCCTCTTTCATCCTACCCTTTGCTATTCCTCCAGACCCTCCCTGGATTGCTTGGGAGGTCGCTCGAATGGCCGCTTGACTCAAAATTCTTCCTGTCTTCAAACCATTTTCCACCATTTCCCCAATCTTGATCGCCCCTGCGAAAGGCTTTCCCATTGCGGACAACATTTTCTGGGAATAGTCTGGTTCCTGAGCCTGGAGGAAAGTAGTGACCATTTCTATTTCGTCCATAGGGGGTTTCACCCTGGATGCTTGCTCTCGCCATTTGATAGCATATTCTCTGAAGCTTTCCGAGGGTTTCTTCTTTAAGTTCGATAAAGAATTCCTGTCTGGCGCAATGTCAATGTTGTACTGGAATTGTTTCACAAAATCTCTGGCCAAATTGTCCCAAATGTGCCATCGAGATATGTCTTGATCCATGTACCATTCCGAGGCTATCCCGATCAAGCTTTCTCCGAAATATGCCATCAGCAATTCTTCCATGCCGTCGGCACCTCGCAATTGATTGCAGTATTTCTTTAGATGAGCAATAGGGTTGCCATGCCCGTCATACTTTTCGAATTTCGGCGTCTTAAAGCCTAACGGCAAATGGACATGTGGGAACATGCACAAATCTGCGTATGAAACACTCTTCTGTCCGCCTAGACCTTGCATGTTTTTCAAACTTTGTTCCAAGCTGCTCATTCTTTTTGCCATTTCATCCCGTTCGGGAGCTTTTGGATTTTGGCTTGGCATAAGCTGAGGATAGACATTGGCGGCGAACTGGGTAGGATCCCGTGGAAGGGGTAGTGCCGGGAATGTAAAAGAAGAGGAATCAAAGAAAGGAGTATGCATGCCGGGATGCGCCGTGATTGGAACGGGCAAACCGAGAGATGTTCTTGTAGATGTATCTAATGCCGTCACCCGAGGATAGGAAGTGGAGGGTGATACGGAGAGGTTTGTAACATTAGAATATCCAAACAAAGTAGGTGGGTAATTGGTGGGGGTATTGGAAATCCCACTTGACCTCAGGAATAGTTCGGGGAACCCAGGGATCAGACTTGGGAGCTCTTTCCCGTTATTCCAATCATCCAACATCTCCAGCATGCGACAGCACAAAATCTTGTTTTCTTCAGCAGCTGCTGACTCAGTAGCCGGAATGGCTGACACAGAACTCTCTTCCAAAACGGGAACGGTTGATAGGGGGATTTATGAAGATATGTTGGCACTTCTTTTGGACCTTGTGGAATAAGGTTGGATACTTTATTTTGATTTAGCAACGGGTTGCTGAACTTTTCCTTTGGACCTCGTGAAGTATGAATGTGAGGCCAGAGTACCACAAAATCAACCACCCTTTTCTAAAACCTGGAGTTTGGCAAACAAACGGTTAGTCCGAAACAACATAACGGATAAGTAATCTCACGTTGGGTGTGATGCACTTATACAGTTGATCGTGTTGCTACTTGTAATCGATTGTAATGCGTTATTCCGGCTTATACTTCCCCTTGCTTTCATCTTCTTCCCCTCTTTATCAATTTTCTTTTACACTTTTTTTTCGTTTTTCTTTTTTTTAGTGATGGTCGAATCTTATGTGGATTGCCTACGTATCATGTCCCCGTATGAATCAGATCGGGCATAGTTCGGAAAATCGGGAATTGAGTAAATCAACTAATTCTTGAAAGAAATGCTTTAAGAGAAAAAAAAGGAAAATATATTCATATTTTTGCTTATTTTTTTGTTATTTTTTTTTTTTTGCTTTTTGTTTTGCCTTATGATAGAAAGACTTCTAAAAATAAAAATTTATTTGCTTTGGAGTAAAATCCATATTTTTAAATTTTGATTTTTATTGAATTTTCTTTTTATTTCATGAAAAGCAGTAGAAAGAACGAAACCATTTTTTTAGTTTTTTTTTGAACTATTTTTACTCTTTTTTTTTTGAATTTTCTAAAGAAAGATTTTAATGAAGGAACTAAACGAGAGTATTTTTTTATTTTTTTTATTTTTTGATTTTTTTTTTTTAAAATTTGGGGTCGGAACCGATGAGGTTTTCCTACGTATCTCACATCCGGTGAGAATCAGACCCGCGTAGTTCGGATACGAGAGGACAATAATAATAAAACATTTTTTAAAGGAATTTTCAATTTTCACAATAAAACAAACTTGATTACAAAGTTTTAAAAACTAGCCATACTAACAGATTTTGATGAAAAGAAATACTTACAGACTTGAAAATCAAACACCATGTGATCTAATCAAAAGAAATATAAATTAAGAAAAAGAAAACTAGCAGATTACTTCCCTGTTTGCCAATTTCAACCAAATGGCTATTTCTACAAACGTGGCCCCTTCTCAACTCCATATGAATTTTGAGGCCGGGAAGGACTTCTTTACAAACTTGTCCATTCTTTTACGAAGACAACCTTTCGACAACTGAAAGATGCTATAAGGCTATCTCGGCAAGAACGGTTTAAAATACCGCCGAAACTAGCTTGGCTTATTTTAACCAAAAATTCAAGCATTTACTTGCCACTGATTCTTTTCTTATTTTTTTTTTCAAATTAAGATAAAAGACATGGTTTTGTAGACACGACCTTTCAGCACCTCGGGGGCGAGGATTTTAAGGTTGTGTTTAGCTAATTGACCAAAAATCCTAAAAATGATCAAAAGTGGCCGTTTATGCAAAGTCAGGCCTTTCGGCGTCCCTCTCGGGAACATTTGACTATTTTTGGCAAAAACGGCATCACCTGACTTATTTATAACAAAAAACTAAAATTTGGATATTTTTTTCTTTTTATTTTTCAAATTAAAACAAAAAAAAATTCGGTATTGCAAATACGGCCTTTAGGGCCTCGGGGACGAAGATTATAGTGCTGTGAGGGTCAATCGACCAAAAAATCTACAAAATGACCCAAAAGTGGCCGTTTATGCAAAGTCGGCCTTCCGGCGTCCCTTTCGGGTACATTCGGCTGTTTTCGAAAACGGCATCACTCAACATATTTACAACAAAAAAAAATTAATTTCGATATTTTTGGTTATTTTTGGAAAAGGGGAGGTTGGACCCGATGAAGGTTTCCTACGTATCTCCCACCATGTGAGGATCAAACCAGCGTAGTTCGGTAATAAAAGGACTAAATTATTTTAAGAAAAGAAAAGAAATTGTTTTTAAACAGCATTTCTAAAACAAATTATTTTAAGAGAAACTAACCTATCTTTAATAAAATTAACAAAATTTATCGAAAATTGTTTTTGCATTTTTTTTTCAAAAAATTATTTTCAAAGGAACGAGGAACATTTATTTGGAATTTTTTTTTTGCATTTTCAGAAATTATTTTCAAAGAAGCTAAACTATTTTTCGTAAAATTTAAGAAAATTTATTTGGAATTTTTCTTTCAAAAAAAAATAGATTCAAAGAAACTAACTATTTAAAATTAACAACATTTATTCGGAGATTTTTTTTTTCATTTTGTTTTCTTTTTCCATTTTTTTTTCAAAACTATTTTCCAATAAAAGCACCTCGTTTTCCATTATTTTGACATTTTTACTTCTTACCCTTTTTTTTAACAAACCGGTCGACATGTAAGATCGAAACCAATAAATGCACACAGAAAGATGCAACAAGTTGGTCTTTTATTTCAGGTACACCTGTCCTAGACAGGCCCAACCCCTGTGTTGAGCCTCCTAAGTCAAATATGCACACGATGCAAAATAGACGTTCCTGTTGGGGATCCGGCATAAGGGTTTGTTATTCTAAGTCATCATCCTATTAGGAAAGGTGTCTAGACTGGCTTTACTCGAGCGGACAACTCGAGCTGGAGAGTGTCAGTGCACCGGTAGCATGCCTTTCCGGCTTAATTGACAAAGCTCTCCGCCTAAACATGTGTGACTATAAAATCCTTCACCGGGTGCCAAGCACCACAGCTATCTTGAGAAAAACGGGCTATGTCCAGCAAATGCCCGATATTATATTTCAAAAGACTCAGAAGATGAAAAATGGGTATCGGCACAATTTATATACAATTCACAAAATATCAAAGCGGTAAAAGCAACATTTAGCACATTAATACAAACATATAATAAAATCAGATAGTAAATAAGCCGAATACAACAATTATTCAAAGCTCGAATTCTTAAACCCTGAACCAGTGGTTCTGGGTTTGCATCCCCAGCAGAGTCGCCAGAGCTGTCACACTTCCTTTTGGCGCGCCCGCTACCCCGGGGGTAGAAGCGTAAGGGAGTTTTTCCAATTTAAGTGACAATATTCGAAACGGGATTATTCTATTAATTTCAGAGTCGCCACTTGGAATAAATTATGGTGTCCCAAGTCACCGATTTATTTAAATCCCGAATCGAGGAAATTTTCGACTTTCCAAATGAAGTCTGCGAACCAGAAATTCTAAGTAAGGAATTATGTTGACCCGAGGGAAGGTGTTAGGCACCCCCGGATCCCGTGGTTCTAGCACGGTCGCTTCAATTATTATAAATGGCTAAAAATACCTGATTTTATACATGCTTATAAATTATATGCTCTAATTAAAATTAAAACCGCTCTATTAATTTGAAACCATACCAAAAGAAAGACTAATTACAACACAGACTCGGACTTTTGACAGATAGGTAAATAATAAGAAAACGTATCCAGGCTCGCTTATTTGAAACTATGCCGATTAAAGTATTTATTAGACTAGACAAAAATCTATTTACCTACAACAAAATCCATTAGGGTTATTTCCAATCGATATCTATACAAAATGATATCTTATTCTGCGACTTGTTAGAATGTATTAAAAGATAGCCATGTTAATTACTAATGTTTGAGAACTTAAACATTATTTGAATTGTCATTTTAAAAATAAAAGAATTATTTGCTCAAAGTAAAATCACAATTTCATGCCTTTCTATTCCATTTAGTTTTTCCCAAAAAAACTTCAACTTCTTATTTGGGTTTTAACTCAATTTTAACAAGTGATTGTGCGAAACCAACAAAGCAGATTCTTCAAAACATTTAAGCAAAGAATCAATGTTATTAATAATAAAATGCTAATCTCAACTGACTAAAACTCTATCATGGACTAATTATCAATCGTAAAAGGCTAAATCCAGAGTTCATTTATTGCCAAAGTTGCAGGATATTACACAAAGTTATTTTCCACATGCTTAGTTTCGAAATAAAAGAAAAAGGTCCTGATAACATTCGTAACTAGGAATCTAACACTAAAACACATAAGTAAGGAAAGAAAATTAGTAGTTCAGCTTCAAACAAGATCTTCATTTAATCAGAACTTTGTATCTTTACATGCATCAGCAGTCATGCTTCAACAATGAACTAAGGAAGTACCTGAACAGTGGAAGAAGAAGTAATCAGTGACAACAGTAGCAAAAGCAACAATGCAACAGCCAACGTGAATAAACAGCAGATCTCAAAATCAATGACCAACGAGTAACACCAGCTACAATTGGATAGACCAGTTTGGAAAAAATACCCAACAAACAACGGAAGTTGTCAACATACCAATATCCTTAACCAAGACTAGTTCGATTGAGCTCCAAATTACTTGGAGTCAATCTAATATACCTCTGAACCTCAACAAACAGTGACTCAACTCGAAAACCAGCAAGCTACTGAGAAACAACTATAAGAATTCATAATTTATTCGATAGAATAGTGTTTTCTTTCAATAGAATAGTAACCTTCTGAAAACACTCCTAAACTCTCTCCCTTAAACTCTCAGTGTCTATCTCTTTTCTCTCTGTTTTCCAGTAAGTCTATGTGTGAGTGTATGTATCTGTGTGAGTGTGTTCTACCCTTCAAAAACTCTCTCTGATTTTTCTTTAAACTCACAGGATCCTCGACTACCTCACAATGTATTATGTATATCCTCCCCTGTGTCTTCAGTCCATCCCCCTTTTATAGGCCAAAAAACCAGAAAACAGCCCTTAGCCTTTTCCCCCAGGTTGTCTTCTTTCCCTCCATGTGCATCCTTTAACTTTTGACTATTATAATACTACATAGCCAAAATATTTCATCTGTTCTCCCATCATCATTGTTTAAGCATGGGTCTGTTTTCTTTTCTAATTCTAAAGTTCCACAGTTAAGTGGAATCCATGTTGTTTCGCATGCTTTACTGATTACACCCATGTGGCAAGCAATTTTGAGCATCTTAATTGTTGGCCTTTAATCTCTAAAGCTATATCTAACATCTGCCTATGACCATAACAACAACACATTACCACAATTGTGATAACAGTGATTCCCAGGGACGGGCAAAATAAAGGAAACATGAAACTAATTATTTGACGACCTCAATCGAATCGAATAATCGTCTTATAACATATACAATTAACAATAAGGAACATCGACCAAATAAAAGGTCATTTGGAGGCGGGCAGAATGAATTCGAAAGACAAAAAATAAGAAAATCCAATGAGATAAATTACACAAGTAAACAGATGTTAATAAAACACAAACAGAACAAAATGAAAGGAAAATTACCTCAGGAAATCAGAATGACCCAGGTTCGAACTCGGCTTGCCCATTTTGAGGTCAAATAAACCTTAATCGAAATGTTCTCAATCGAGAACAACCCGAATAAAGTCCATTGGACCCCAAAATCTTGATCAATTTGGCCTAATTCGTCATTTTAAATTTTAGGGTTCTTGAGAGGGAATTTGGGGCTCGACCTCTTCCGATCAGATTCAAACCAAAACAAACTTGGTTTAGTTATGAGGAAGGTCGGAGAGGCATGGGGTATTAATTTGGGGTCGATTGGTGTAGGTTGGGTTTGGACTCGGTTCTTCGATTGAAGATTCGAAACGATAGAGATTGATTCGAGCCAAATGGGTAAGGGATTCATGTTCATGGTGATTTTGTGGTTCAGGGGTGTTATTTTGGTGGCCGGCGGCGTTGTTGCCGTCGGGTTTTGGGCGGTGGGATATGGTGGCAGCTAAGGTTTCGCTCCTGTCTCTGATAGAGACGATGGAGGGTGAAGAATGGCGAGTGTGGCTACGGGGCGTGGGGTGTGAGATTAAGAATATATACTTAAGTGGGGATTAGATCCTGGCCGTTCGATCAAGTGGGATCGACGGGTAGGATTAATTTGCTGCAAAGGAACGGTGTCGTTTTAGGTTTAAGTCGGGCCGGTCGTGAAGAGTAATGGATCGGGTTGTTTAATCGGGTAGGGTAGATAGGAAATCAACCGTCGGATTGGCATAGATTGAACGGATGAGATGGATTGATCAGGAAACGACGTAGTGTTGCTATTATACTACGCCATTTCGATGGGGCTGGACAAGGGTCTTTGGACCGAGCAATTGGGCTTGTTATTGGTCAAGTTTGGGCTAGCCCGGTCTTTTATTTCCAATATCTTCTCTTTTCTTTGATTGAATTCCTAAATTAATTTCCAAATGAAAAAAAAAACAAAATCCTAATGCAAATTATAAAATCCCAATTAACTCACAAATACTAATTAATGCTTAATAAAAATTAACACACATAATAAAATAACAAATTAACAGAAAACACAGAATTTTAACACTAATTAAAAATGCAGAATATTCATTATTCTTTTATTCTTTAAGATAAATAATTTACTAATTCAAAAATTAAACTCCAAATTCCAATGTAACCTATTTTGTATTATTTCATTTGTTCAATCGAAACATGCACACATAAACGCAAATAATAAGAGAAAAAATAACACAAAAATCACAAAATCACGCATAACACAAAACTATTTTATTTTGAATACTTTGGGAGTAATTCTTACGTAGGGCAAAAATCACGTGCTCACAAGTTGTCCCAAAGATTCCAATTCATAGAATTCAAACACATCCCAAGAATGCACAACGAGGTCGCAGATGCTTTGGCCACACTGTCCTCCATGCTGCATCATCCAGACAAAACCTATATAGATCCACTCCAGATCTAGGTGCATGATCAAAATGCTTACTGCTTTGTTGTGGAAGAAGAATTGGATGCAGAACCGTGGTATCATGACATCGGGGAATACCTGAAAGCTGGCAAATACCCGGAGCAGGCCACTGGAGATCAGAAAAGAGCTATCAGACGCTTGGCTAATGGTTTTTTCCTCAGTGGAGGAGCTATATATAAGAGAACACCAGACCTGGGATTGTTGAGGTGTGTGGATACACAACAAGCTGATGAGATTATGATTGAAGTACATGCTGGAGCCTGTGGACCTCATATGAGCGGGTATGTCCTGGCAAAGAAGATTCTGAGAGCTGGGTATTATTGGCTCACTATGGAGCGTGATTGTATCAGGTATGTGAGGAAATGTCACCAATACCAAGTACATGGAGATCTAATTCACTCTCCGCCTTATGAATTGCATACGATGTCTGCACCTTGGCCATTTGTCGTCTAGGACATGGATGTTATTGGACCGATAGAGCCAGCAGCTTCCAATGGGCATAGATTCATTTTGGTTGCAATCGATTATTTCACCAAGTGGGTTGAGGCGAAGACATTGAAAGCAGTGACAAAGAAAGCGGTGGTGGACTTTGTGCATGAAAATATCATATGCCGGTTCGGAATTCCAAAGGTGATCATCACAAATAATGGAGCCAATCTAAATAGTCACCTCATGGCGGAAGTTTGCCATAGATTTAAGATCACACATGCAATTCCACACCTTATAGGCCAAAGGCGAATGGGGCAGTAGAAGCTGCGAATAAGAATATCAAGAAGATCCTCAGGAAAATGGTGGAGGAATCCAGGTAATGGCATGAGAAGTTACCTTTTGCTCTTATGGGATATCGCACAACAGTGCGCACTTCTATCGGAACTACACCTTATTCATTGGTATATGGGACAGAGGTTGTTATACCCGCAGAAATAGAGATACCGTCATTGCGGATCATAGCTGAAGCTGGAATAGATGACGAAGAATGGGTAAAAGCCCGGCTAGAACAATTGAGTTTGATTGATGAAAAGAGATTGGCCGCAGTTTTCCATGGGCACTTGTATCAACAGAGAATGGCCAGAGCATACAATAAGAAGGTGTGTCCTCGGAAGTTTGAAGTCGGACAACTCGTATTGAGGCGTATCTTACCGCATTGGGCCGAGGCAAAGGGCAAATTTGCGCCAAATTGGCAGGGACCATTTGTGGTATCGCGGGTGTTGTCCAATGGGGCATTATATTTAAAAGATGTTGAAGGAAAGTGCGTAGAGACTGCTATCAATTCAGATGCGGTCAAAAGATACTATGTATGACTCCTTTTCAATTATATGTTTGTATTTTGTTGTGATTTTGGAATTGAAATGACGAAGGCGTTTTATTCTCTATCCAAACACTTTATCCATTGACACCCCCTTTGAGCCTTGATTAATATATTCTTTCATACCCCTCTCTCGGAATCACTTATAGCGCAATAAAGAAAATGAAAATTGAAATTGACAAGATGAAGAATGATGAATGAATGAAAAAAAAAAAAATGAAAAAAAGAAAAATGAAAAAATGATGATAAAAAAAAAAGAGAAAAAGACAAAGAAATCGGGAAAAAGTCAAAAGAAATTCATTAACTGATGACGTTTAATGAACTACGTTTGACTTGATCCCGAAAGGGTACGTAGGCAGCCTCGCTGAGGTTTAGTCACGACAAAGAAAAATCCAAAAATTCCCCATATATTGAAACTGGGGCAAAAGTTATGTTGAATAATTCCGAGAGTTGTAAATATTTTTGAACCCTCATAAATTTTTTAGCCTTTATACCTTTCTTTCTTTAACCCATCCAAAAGCCACGTTACGGTCCAAAGAAAGACCTTCCGATCAATTCCAAAATGATAACATATGCAATGAAGGAAGAGCAAGACATTGAACAACACCCGTGGTATAAGAAAACAAAAGACAAAAGGAAAAATGAAAAAATGAAAAAGAAAAATGAGAGAGTCTCATCAATGAAAACCTTAACCAGCACTTTGAGGCGATTGCGAGCTTGAGAGAAATAAAAATGAGAGAGCCTTGCCAGTGAAAACCTTTAACGGCTCTGCAAGGCGATTGTGAGGTTGAGAGAGAATAAATGAGAGAGTCCTATAGGTGAAAACCTTTCGAGGCACCGTAGGGCGACCGTAAGGATTACCAAGAAAAGAGAAAAGGCAACAAAAAATAGTATCGGTTTGGGTTGAAAACAATTCGGAGTCAGAATAATGATTGGAACGAACTGGATCGGAGTTTAAATACATGGCATGGTCAGCGGAATCAGCCAGCAAACGCCCGGATAAGTTCTATCATCTCTCCAAAACACCCTTACCCTCTTTCATTTTTCTGCATTTCATTGTTTACCTTTTGAGAGCTAACTACCAGCTCCTGTTGAGAAAGCTGAAACAACACTGGATCGGAAAGAAAAGAAGAGGTGCGGAGAAAATAAAGAAGTTTGGCAAACATGGTCAAAGGAAAAGAAAACAAAACAAAAGGAAAAAGTAAGAAAATACAAAAAGAGTTCGCAAGAGATAGGCAGCTGAAAAACCACACAGTGGGAGAAAAAGTAAAAATGAGGAAAGCAATAAGAGGCAGGGACGGCAGATGCCAGTTGCTAGCAGTTTATATCTAATAAATTTTGTTTCATGATTCATACAGGAACAAATTGTTACTAATCACTTTAAAGTGAATGTGACCAATGTGGAAAAATAGAAACACCAAAAAGAGAAAGTTTGACAATAAGTGGAGAAATTCACAGGTGAAGACAATCGGTCAAAGAAAATACCCAAAAGAGGAAGGTAGCACCTTTAAAATCTATTCCCCAGTTATCAAGCTGAGGGAAAACATTCATGCATTTTTAATTTCTGTCTAGACGTCCACCTATATAACGAGGGAATACATTTCTGCACTGGATTTCATGCATTTTTAATTTCTGTCTAGGCACCCACCTATATAACGAGGGAATACTTTTCTGCACTGCATTTCATGCATTTTTAATTTCTGTCTAGGCGCCCACCTATATAACGAGGGAATACTTTTCTGCACTGCATTTCATGCATTTTTAATTTCTGTCTAGGCGCCTACCTATATAACGAGGGAATACATTTCAGCACTGCATTTCATGCATTTTTAATTTCTGTCTAGGCGCCCACCTATATAACGTGGGAATACTTTTCTGCACTGCATTTCATGCATTTTTAATTTTTGTCTAGGCGCCCACCTATATAACGAGGGAATACTTTTCTGCACTGCGTTTCATGCATTTTTAATTTCTGTCTAGGCGCCCACCTATATAATGATGGAATACTTTTCTGCACTGCATTTCATGCATTTTTAATTTATGTCTAGGCGCCCACCTATATAACAAGGGAATACATTTCTGCACTGCATTTCATGCATTTTAATTTTTGTTTAGGCGCCCACCTATATAACGAGGGAATACTTTTCTGCACTGCATTTCATACATTTTCAATTTCTGTCCAGGCGCCCACCTATATAACGAGGGAATACTTTTCTGCACTGCATTTCATGCATTTTTAATTTCTGTCCAGGCGCCCACCTATACAACGAGGGAATACTTTTCAGCACTGCATTTCATGCATTTTTAATTTCTGTCTAGGCGCCCACCTATATAACGAGGGAATACTTTTCTGCACTGCATTTCATGCATTTTTAATTTCTGTCCAGGCGCCCACCTATATAACGAGGGAATACTTTTCTGCAATGCATTTCATGCATTTTCAATTTCTATCCAGGCACCCACCTATATAACGAGGGAATACTTTTCTGCACTACATTTCTTGCATTTTTAATTTATGTCTAGGCGCCCACCTATATAACGAGGGAATACTTTTTTGCACTGCATTTCATGCATTTTTAATTTTTGTCTAGGCACCCACCTATATAACGAGGGAATACACTTCTACACTGCATTTCAAGCATTTTTAATTTCTGTCTAGGCGCCTACCTATATAACAAGGGAATACTTTTCTGCACTGCATTTCATGAATTTTTAATTTCTGTCTAGGAGCTCACTTATATAACGAGGGAATACTTTTATGCACTGCATTTCATGCATTTTTAATTTCTATCTAGGCGCCTACCTATATAATGAGGAAATACTTTTCTGCACTGCATTTCATGCATTTTTAATTTCTATCTAGGTGCCCACCTATATAACGAGGGAATACATTTCTGCACTGCATTTCATGCATTTTTAATTTCTGTCTAGGCGCCCACCTATATAACGAGGGAATACTTTTCTGCACTGCATTTCATACATTCATGCCTTTTCAATTTCTGTCCAGGCGCCTACTTATATAACGAGGGAATACTTTTCTGCACTGCATTTCATGCATTTTTAATTTCTGTCCAGGCGCCCACCTATAATACGAGGGAATACATTTCTGCACTGCATTTCATGCATTTTCAATTTCTGCCTAGGCGCCCACCTATATAACGAGGGAATACATTTCTGCACTGCATTTCATGCATTTTCAATTTCTGTCTAGGCGCCCACCTATATAACGAGGGAATACTTTTCTGCACTGTATTTCATGCATTTTCAATTTCTGCCTAGGCGCCCACCTATATAACGAGGGAATACTTTTCTGCACTGCATTTCATGCATTTTTAATTTCTATCCAGGCGCCCACCTATATAACGAGGGAATACTTTCTGCACTGCATTTCATGCATTTTCAATTTCTGTCCATGCGCCCACCTATATAACGAGGGAATACTTTTCTGCACTGCATTTCATGCATTTTCAATTTCTGTCCAGGCGCCCACCTATATAACGAGGGAATACATTTCTGCACTGCATTTCATGCATTTTCAATTTCTGTCTAAGCGCCCACCTATATAACGAGGGAATACATTTCTGCATATTTACTTCCTGCAATTTTTTGTTTATGTTAGCTAAAAGCCCACACTGGGGCAGAAGAAAAGTTTGTTGTTTTTGTTTTGTTTTGAGCATGCTTCAGCTCAAGGACAAGAAGTATCATTGAAAAACAAAAAAAGGGAAAGCAAGAAAAGAAAATCAACAAAAAAGAGAGTCGGCATCACAGAAAATCAAGAAAAAGAGAAGGAGAAGCAAACAAAAGCTAGGATAGGAACAATTGTAATTATAGGATCATAGTTTAGAATAGCTTCTTTATTTTACATTCCCCCCCTCCCCCTGGTGTAATAAGGAGTAAGTCGGCAAGTCTCAACAGTGTCAATGCAACAATGAGCGTGGTAGTTTTAAACTTCCAGACCTTCCCGAACTACACTGACCTGATTCCTGTTTAGCCCAGGATATGTAGGCAACCTCTAAAGCAGGGTACGGTCAAAAGGTTTTCCAAAAATGCTTTCACGGAATATGCAAATGTGCAAAAATCTCTCATTACTGCTCACTTGTCTTTGCACTGAAACTTTTCATGTTCTCGGGCAAAGAGGGGCAGCTGTGAGCACATGATTTTTGCACCGGGCAAATAAGTTCCAAAATTAAAAAAATATATGTTTTTGAGTGCAATTGCATGCCTTGTTTAAAATTAGCTACATTTTGTGTTTTTGAATAATTGGAAATTAGAAAAATAAAAAATAAAAATAGGTTAAGTACTTACTTTGTTTCAATTAATTAGTTTTAAGAAGAAAATTATCAAAAATAGTTTTAAATAGTGGAAATTAGGAAAAATAGCGGAAAAATTGCAAAAAATATTAGATAATTAGTGTAAGTAGGAAATTAAGTTTTTCTAATAATTCATTTAAGAAAAGAAAAAAAAAGGTACAAAAGAGGGTGTTTAAATAATTAAAACATCAGAAAAAATACAAAAATACATATGGGCATAATGGCATTGGGCCAAAACAATTCCAAATCAGAGGCCCAAGGCACCCAAGCCCAAAAGTCCGGTCCAATCCAAGGTTCAATGTTTGATCGCAGCCGTTCATTACACCAAATCCAACGGCTGAGAATCACTCCGGATTTAATTCAAAGGGTAAGTGTAAGATTAAATCTCCACCGTTCATTCAGGCTAAATCCAACGGCTAAGACAAATAGCGGAATTAATTAATGAATGGAGATGTGAGATCAAATCTGAGCCGTTCATCTGAGATGATTTGATGGTTGAAGGCTTTAGTCTCATTAGCAATCGAACGGCATCGTTTTAGTAATGCCGTTGAGGGCCGTTGATCTTCATCAAACCAACGGCCCAGATCACCTTATCTCCCCCGCCTATAAAAGGCTTTGGTTTGAGAAGACCATCCATTTTTCAACTCTCCTAACCCTAGCCGCCCCCCTTTCTCTCTTCTCCTTCGTCTTCTTCCTCGCTCCCATCTCTGCAACCCTAGCCGGCCATGGAGGCCACCACCTTCCACGGTGGTCTCCGGCCATCCCCTTCACCTCCCTTATCCTCTTCATCATCTTCTTCACCTCAAACTCCCAAAACCCTAAAGAAAACCCCCTATTCTTGACTTGCCGGTCGCCGGAACTTACCTCCGGTGACCACAAGTTATGAGATCCTTCTCCAAACCAACGCCAAAAGGACCGCCTTGGTCCGATCTAACCCCCCACAACACTGATCTCCCTCGAATCTCCCTGGAACTCCTCGAATATCCCAAGAAAGGTCGCCAGAAACCTAACTCCGACGACTCGGAACTTCAACCTTTCAAAGATCCAGACTTTACCCTCTCCCAAACACCCCAATACAAACAAAAACCCAAAAATACTTCATCTTGAAGTCTAAAAAAGAAAGCCAGAAAAAGGAAAACGAAAAAAAGGGAATAAAGAAAAAAAGAAAAAAGAAGTCTGAGAGAGAGTGAGAAAGAGTGAAGAAGGGAAGCTCAGGGGACCGGCCCTGCAAGCTAAGTCCCATCACTCTTTGTGTTTATTTTCTTCCTTTTGTTTTTCATTTTTTATGCTTTCTTCTGTGTTATATCTTCTGTTCTGATTATTTTTGTTTCTATGAGTTAAAAGATTTATCTTGATTCACTCTTTCTTCTTCATCTCCTGTTAGTACTAGGGGTTTTCATCTTGTTCATTCTCATGTTTTTCTCTTGTTTTGTTGTTTCGATCATGTTCTGTTTCTCTGAGTTAAAAGATCTATCTTGATTCACCATGTCTCTTCATCTTCTGTGTACTGTGATTCTTAATCTGTTAAGTTTCCCATAGCCTGACTGTGCTTCTCTTCTATTTCTTGGCATGTGTAGCTTTAGCTCTAGTTCAGTTGGTTGGCTTTTATTCTTTCTTATCTTTGTATTAGGTTGACTTTTGTTAGCTTGTAATAGCTTGAATATTTTTCTGTTCTGTCTCTTTGCATGTTTAGTTTTAGTGTTAGGTTTAGCCGTTTGATTTCCCCATTCCCCTTCATCTTTATTAATAGGGTTATCTTGTGGTTTGCTTCTCTGTTCTTAAAAATCTCCCTGTTCTTCTTCACCCTTAGTTTATATTTAGGGTTTTCTTATTTGTTAGTCTTCAACATCTCATCTGTTTAATTTTAGATATCTCTTCTGTTTCTCTTCATGTTTAGCTTAGCTGTTTGACTCTCGATTAGGGCTTCTTCTATTAGCTCTCAATGTCTTTACGGTTTTCTCTTCTTTACATGATTTAGTTTGATTCTAGGTTTAGCAGTTTGATTCTCATGTTCACTCAAGGGTTCTTGCTATAATAACATCTCTTATGTTCTTTCATCTGCATTTTAGTGACTATGTTTTCTCTTCTGTCATTTGGCATGATAGATTTAGGATTCTTCTTCACTGTTTTTCCATGTTCTTCTGTTCTTTATCTTCATCTGGTCTGTCATATCCTGTATTAAATTTGTGTTGATTTAGTGGGTCTAATTCATATCATTCTTATATATCCTTTGTTCTTACGCCTGGATAAGCCATGTTTCATTTCTTGTTGACTGTTTTGTGAGAATTTAGCTTCTATGTGTCTATGCTCATGAATTCTAAGTATTTTGGGGTTTTTCAGTGTATCATCTTACATGAATTGGTTGTAACTAAGTCTGATTGATATTAATTGACACTTTGCTACATGAAATTGAGTTATGTGAGTTGATTAGTTAAGATTCAACATTATCAAACTTCCCTTATGAGTTTTAATTGATTAATGAAATATATTTGGCTTCATGTGGTTATGTGTGCGATTGTATGTTGAAATGGCTGAGTTTGCAATAGTTATTGTTAGTATGAGCAGTGTTAATGCCCATCAACCTTAGGGGAACTGGTTATAGCTATAATAGTATTAAGTTTCACAAATGGCTAGTTTTTAGATAGACTTAAAACTAAAAATGAACAAAAATAGGCTATTAGGTAATAATTGACGAAAGAGTGGTCAACTTTGCAAAGTTGATCAACTCTATAAGGTCCAAACACACTAGTCCACCTCAAAAGGGGCCAGTTGTACAAAACTGGTTAAGCTTGCAAATGCAGGCTCACCAAGGCTCATTTGTGCCCTTAATCTCAGGTGGCTAACTCTGCAAAGACCTTAGCCCAGCCTGTGATCAGTCAAAAGGCTAGATTATGCAAAGATTGGCTAAGTCTGCAATACCAGACTTGCCCAGGCTCATTTTTGAGCCTTGAACCACAAGTGACCAAGCCTGCAAAGGCTTTGGGCCCAATTGTGTTCAGCAAATGGGTTTAATTACCCAAGCCAAGTCTTAATTTAAGACTGGCTAAAATTTAAATAGGGTAAGTGCAATAATAAAGCAGGCTAGTCCAGCAATTAAGCTTTAAAATGGATTAAATTGGTTAGTTTTGAAATAGTTTTTCAAGTTAGAACTGGCCAGTCCTTAAATACCAATGCAAGGATTGGCCCTTAGTTAAATAAGTCCAAAAATGCTGGAGGTAATTCAGCAAAGTCGGGTAATTCAGCAGTGTCCCTAGGGGCATAAAAGGAAGCCAAAAAGGTAAATTGGTAAATAGTTTGAACCATGTGGGGTTAAGGGAGTCATTTGTACCCCTGATTTCTGCAATTTTGCAAACGTTTAAGGGTATAATGGTCTCCCTAAAAGGGCAATCTGTAAAAATCTTTAACCCCCAAGGTTATATTAGTAAAAGGCCCCAAAAGGGAATCTTTAGAACCTTCCAGCACATGTTGGAAGGGTTTTGATAACAGATTTTTGGGACTTAAGTGTAAGTTTTATAATTTTAAGAGGGGAGAAGTGGGATTTGATCCCAAACTTTCTCCCCAACTCATCAGCCCATTCCCCTCTTATAAATACCTCCTGAAAAGAGTGAAGAGGGAGGCTTCAGAAATTATTCTTGGACTGGCTTTTGAAAGAAAAGTTCAGAGATAATAGCATTAATATAGCAATAGGCTTTTCCTGCATTATTTCGAGTGAGAACTTGTTGATATCCATCTGATCTTTGTGGGTTTTTGCTCGTGTATTTGCTTGGATTTCTACTTGCTATTGATGTGGTCTTCTATTTGGCTGATATTGAATCATCACCGTTGCATTTGTTATTCGAGTTATTGTTGTTGCTTACTTGCTTGAATCCCTTAGACTCATTGGCTTCTCTTATTGATTCAGGTACTCTACGGTTCAATCGAAGTTGTAATGTTGATTTGGATGAAATAACATGAAGATTTCAGTTTAATTCTTATATTACCATGTATTATGTAGCTTAATATTGTTATTAGCTTTAGTATTAGCTTAGAATTATAGTATTGATGTAGTGTAGTGCATGGTAGCAGAAAAACAAAGAGATATTGTAATAGCTAGTAATGTAGTAGTAGTATATCACTTAGCTTAATTAGGTAAAACTTTAAAACATAAGCTGACATATCAGAGTCTTAAAATCAGTAATTGATCTTCACAGTAGCTTTTTCGTAAAAAAACAAAATCACGTAGTTAACTATTCTGTCATAAGTCCGTGTTTAGACACTAAGTAAGATCTAAAGAAGAAAACGCTAGATCGAGTGGTAATTCAATTCATAACTGGGATACTAGCTGTGTGATGAATCAAGTCATAATGAAATTAGTAGTTAATCATGTATAAGTCTATAAGTCACTCATATATAGGTATTCGAAGTTAGATTAAGTAATTATTGTTCATGTGATCTGTTAATTTTAAGAGAACAGAAGTTCAGATCTGAGTAAGTTTAAGAGTTTAAGCGACTAGGCGATATAGCAACTTAATTAGGACCAGATTTGAAGGCTCGCTAATAATGAAACCAGTGTTGTAGTTAAGCATATGTGAATAACCCTTTCAACTTTTCTAGATACTGTAGATAGTTAATCAAATCATTTTACTTTGATCAAATCCCGTAGATAGTTAAGCTGTGATATTAAACCTTTCAACTAGTATGTAATTAGACAAGTAATACAAGCTCTTGGTTATGAATTGGTGGCAAAAATAGTCTGTTAAGTTCTTATGTACCGTAGATAATTGATTTAGAGTCACTGATTTGTGTATTGATTTTCTCTAATGATAAAATAAAAATGCAATTCGATTCTTTCTTTGAGTTCAAATATGTACATTCGTTTATTTACTCATGTTATTGTTATGATTTGGTTTGGGCCCAGCACATGTATCGGGCCAGAACTGTTGTACAAAGCTTACTGGGCTGATGAGCAGAAGCTCGAAGACAGCCTAGGCCTTTAAGGCCTGGGCAGGTCTAATGCCTGTTTAAAGAAGAGAGTAAAGATCCAGGCCCAATAAACAACAGAAATAACACGGGCCTGGAATATTTAGTACCACATACGGCTAAGGAAAAAACATATATAGAAAATATAGTTAGATAAATAGGATTGGACTTTTAACAAATAATTGGGACGAGCCTCACACGATATTAAACAAGCGGGGCCCCCTTTAGTAATAAGATAACATAATTAGATCCGGGAAGACTAATAGTAAATTCCATAGTCTTACCCAAAATAATTCAAAGCCGATAGACCGTTTAGGGCACAACTTAATACACTTTCCTATGAACGAGTGTGCACCTGGTGCAACTCAAATCTTAAATCCCGGCAAAGCTGAAATATACCAAAAGTCACAGGCGTACTGGTTGCGGTGTGACTCGAGGTGTGTTTTCGCGATGTCGAAATTCTATAAAATATTAAAGCAAAAGCACATATGTGTTGTTAAAATCAGTAATGAGTCAAACAAGAGTCAAGAACGACGATTGAGCGACCGTGCTAAAACCACGGAACCCGGGAATGCCTAACACCTTCTCCCGGGTTAACAGAGTTCCTTATCCAGATCTTTGTTTCGCGTACATTAATAAAAGAGTCAAATTCCTCGGATTCGGGATTAACCGGTGACTTGGGACACCATTATTTTCTCAAGTGGTGACTCTGATAATTCAAAACAAAATCCCGAAACGATTGTCCTTTAAGTGGAAAAACTCCTTCCTCTATGCTATTATATCCGTCTCGGGTATTTGAACATCGAGGTATACCCTACTAGCGCACATATTTTTGTGTCCTTTCGGGGGTAGTAAAAAGGGAGGTGTGACAGCGCCTAATGCTAAGATATGAAAAGCATTCCCTTGTTATACAAGTGGGCACCTAATTCAAAGACATGAAATGTATTCCCTCGTTATACAGGTGGGTGCCTAATTCTAAGACGTAAAAATGTATTCCCTCGTTATACAGGTGGGTGCCTATTTGTTAAGACATGAAATGTATTTCCTCGTTATACAGGTGGGTGCCTAATTCTAAGACATGAAAATGTATTCCCTCGTTATACAGGTGGGCACCTATTTGTTAAGACATGAAACGTATTCCCTAGTTATACAGGTGGGCGCCTAATTCTAAGACATGAAAAGTATTCCCTTGTTATACAGGTGGGCGCCTAATGCTAAGACATGAAAAGTATTCCCTTGTTATACAGGTGGGCGCCTAATGCTAAGACATGAAAAGTATTCCCTTGTTATACAGGTAGGCGCCTAATTCTAAGACATGAAAATGTATTCCCTTGTTATACAGGTGGGCGCCTATTTGTTAAGACATGAAAATGTATTTGCTTGTTTCCTCGTTTAACCGAGAAATGTTTTGACAATGACAGAAAATTTTCTACCCCAGTTCGTGTGACTTTCATTGTGGCGTATCTCCCTGCCATTTTCAACCTTTATTTTCCTGTACAACCAAAGAAAATTTTATTAGTTTCAAAACATGGTGAGTAATCTTGACACTCTTGCCAGGACTATTCATTTTTCTTTTCTTTTATCTCTCTTGCTATGTGCCTCCCAACAGGTCGAGGATAATTTCACTTGCTGGGGATGGTTTCTCTGTTGGGGGTGGATTTTCCATTCATCCGTTTCCCCCTCTCTTACTTCGAAACACTCTGGGGGAGTCGTTTCAACTCCAAACTACTCTCTTTACGAGTTACTCTTTCCTTCTATATCGCGGGGGCTAAGATGTTTATACATATAGATACCGGGATTATTTGCTATGGATGGATTTTCCTATCTCCTTCCTTTTCCTGCATGGTCTTGACCATTTCAAAACTTGGTCAGTAATCCATCGGAGTCCTGCTAAGGGTCTTCTTGGAACTTGATTTGTAAGTTCCTCAAACATCACTTATCAACTTTTCTCCATATTCTCCATTGTACTGTCTCGGCAGCTGGTAGTAGACTTTTAAAACCCTTTCTTTTAAATACAAAGAGAATGAATTTCTAGAGAAGTCTTTTAGACAAAAGAGCTGAAAAGAAAAAGAGAAAATATTTCTGAACAAAAATGCTGAGAAAAGAAAAGAAAAGAACTTATCTGGATGGTATGACTGTTCCCAATGATCACGTCATGCATTCCGGATTAAACGACCCAGTCTATTTGTATCAATCAAACTTTCTGATGGCCTCATTTGCCCGTGGTAAACAGATGTGCAATTATTTGCCCATGTGGATCATTTCA
>JASVEL010007042.1:0-89476 GCA_032618575.1 Nicotiana noctiflora | reverse complement strand
AGGGACATGACCGGCGCCTGACCGGGTAGCCCCAGTCAAGCGGACCTGGGTGTCTTTCTATCCCACGTGTTGCCCCTATGTTGTTCATCACTTAGAAACCAAGGACTTTACCAATTTATAATAAAATTAAACCTTTAAAAACATAACAACACACTTTACTTCTTAACAAGTTTACAATTTTTACAACGCCCGACATATATATACATAGGCCATAACCCCATGGTTTACTGTCTACGGAGCCTCTAGGGTACAAGGGATGATACAATAGTTGCCGGTAATAAGGCTCCGGCTATACCTTACACGAAATCAAAATAAAGTCTAATACAGAAGTGGCATGAGCCACGCATAGTCCCGAGGAAGAAAGGAGCTTACCAAAACGGGCAGTGGAAGATGAAGGATGCTACTGCCGATGAGCTGAAGTACCTGCTACTGATCCACCAACAATCATAACACGAATGTAGCGTCCCCGGCAAAAGGGACGTCAGTACACTCGAATTGTACTAGTATGTATGGACAAACTTTGTCTCAAGTAAACTCAAGCCATTTAAACAAGTAAATCATTATGATAAGACAACCAATGAATTACACCAAGAATTAATCAAGCCAGCCAACTATATTTCCACATTTACTTCTTCTCAAGTAGTTCTCATCCCAAAACACAATTAAAGATCAACAAAGAAAGCAGCAACCAAACAAACATGGAAGAACACAATCAAGTCAAACAAAGGGGCAATCAGTGCCCCACAGGTTGCAAACTGTCCTGCTGTCTCCTTTCACAATTTCACATTTATGATTTCAAATCAATTTCAATGGTGATTTTGATCGCTTTCCATCCTTATTACCTCGGCCACCCTTATTACCTCGGCCACCCTTATCTCCCCAACCCATACCTTATTACTTCGTGTTGCGGCACGCAACCCGATCCCACCATATAGTTTCAATCACAACAATCACAAACAACAAACAAGGCACTACACAAGATCACAACAAGTGCAAATAAGCAAGTTACAAATTGTTTCATGTTCTCAAATACGTTTCAAACCAATATCACAACCAAGTTACAATGTTTCTATATTCGAGAGTACCCATACCATTATGTTCAACAATTTACCACAATTCAAGAGTTTCATTTCTTTCCACAAGAAACCATGTATGCCGTCACAACAATAGTTCTCAATTCCGTACCAATTTCAGTTCCCTTTTTATCTTTCGGTTCATGTTCCATACCACACCACACATAGTTCAACATGAATTGGATACCCAACAACAAAATCAAAGAATTACACACAATCTCTCAAATCAACACATGCTAAACGAATTGCACATATAAGGGCGATTTCACAAGAATCAAAGTTAGCCATACATACCTCTTTTAAGCTTTCCTTAAGTTACTACGACGTTTCGGAAATTCTAGCAATCCCAACCTACTTTAAACATAGCAAAATTAAACACAACTTAGGAAGACATCTAATGCTTCAGCTCCTTGCAGCATTTTATCAAACACTAGTTGGGCGTCTTGATTTTTAATACTCTTTTATAATATTTCCCTTCATTCCAAAACCCAATCTTTACCTATTTATGTTCATCAATCTTCCCACAACTCTATTTGCACAACCATGCATACATAACACTACCATACCAAGAATCATACCTCAATAACACATTTCACAATATCTACAACACTAACATAACCTAGGTTAGGAACCCATGGCTACCAATCACCCTCCATGAGTTCTAATGTATGTATCTTACAAAAATAATCACCATAGAGTAGTTGGAGATGATAGACATACCTCTTGTAGTAAGAATTTTAAGAATCTCCACTTGAGGTTTTCTTGAAGAATTCAAGAATTAGAAGGAAAATCTAAGGATTTGGAAGATTAATCCTTGTTAGAATATGTGTTTAAGGGGTAGAAATTTCTCAAAGAATTATATCATAGGGATGAAGTTTGGGATGAAACCCTCTTGAGAGTGCAAGTCATAACCCCAAAAATGAGTTGGGAAGACTCTAGACCGGTCTTTGGTGTATTAAAAATATCCTGGTGCACGAAGTGTGCAAGCTTCGCGCATTACTTCGTGCATTTTCCTGAGCATTCTGCCTCAGATGCGCGAAGTATGCGCGAAGTTCATTTCGCGCAGGATTTCGCGCATCTGACACCTGACTAGTAAAATGATCATAACTTTCCGTATACACCTCCAAATGATGAACGGTTTATTGAGTTGGAAACTAAACTCAAATGGCGTTAATTTGATAGGTTTATCCTCACACAACTCCTTATATAGCCAGAGATATGATCGTTCAAAGTGAGGTCTTGTGCGCACTCTTTTACAGATTTCGTCTAATATGGAATTTTCCATCTTGGATTAGACTTAGGCCTCTCCTTAGACCCCAAATCACTTATAATAAGAACTATACCTTTATTAACATATCTAATTGATATCCATAATATTATAAATCTTTATTTGCACACGAGATAAAATAACTTAGCCTACATTACCACGACGAAATCTTAAATAACTCGAAAAAAAAATCTGGGGCCTTACAGCTCAGACTTCTCCTTGGGCTCGTCCATACCTATGTATAATTTTAACCGATGACCATTGACTCTAAATGTGCGAGAGCCATCTTTAGTAGAAAGTTTCACAGCTCCGATTGGGAATACTTCAACCACGCAAAATGGTCCAAACTACCTTGACTTTAGCTTACATGGGAACAATCGTAATCTTGAGTTATAAAGCAATACCTTGTCCTCGGACTTGAACTTCGCTCAATGATGTTTTGATCATGCAATCGCTTCATTCTCTCCTTATATAATCTTGTGCTTTCAAAAGCCAAATATCGGAACTCTTCTAACTCATGTAATTCATTGACTCTTGTTGTGCCCGCAGCTTCCAAGTTGAGATTCAGTTGTTTTAGTGCCCACCATGCTTTATGTTCCAGTTCTACCGGTAAGTGACAACCCTTCCCAAACACCAACTTATATGGTGAAATGCCAAATGGTGTCTTGAAAGCTATCCTGTAAGCCCATAGTCCATCATCAAGCTTCCTTAACTAATCAGTCCTTGTAGCTTTCACTGTTTTTTGTCAATACGCTATTGATTTCTCTGTTGGACACTTCAACCTGTCCACTAGTCTACGGGTGGTATGGAGTAGCCACCTTACGGCGTACATCATATTTTGCCAACAACTTCTCAAAGGCCCTGTTACAAAAGTGAGTGCCCCCGTCACTTATAATTGCACGCGGTGTCCCAAAGCGAGTGAATATGTTCTTCTTGAGAAACCCAAACACCACCTTAGCATCATTGGTGGGTAATTATACAGCTCCACCCTTTGGGACGCATAATCTACAGCAACAAGAATGTACTTATTACCATAGGAGCTGACGAAGGGACCCATGGAATCTATCCCCCAGACATCAAATACTTCCACCTCTTGGATTGGGTTTATGGGCATCTCATGACGCCGGGAGATGTTCCCGGTGCGTTGACATTCATTACACCCCTTGAACCACAAGTGAGCATCTTTAAACACCGTTGGCCAGAAAAATCCGGCCTCTAGCACCTTAGCTGTTGTCCTGATTCCTCCAAAATGACCACAATATGCCGAAGCATGACAAGCCTACAAGACAGAAGATTTCTCGATCTCGGGGATGCATCTTCGGATCATGTTATCAAGACAAATTCTAAGAAAATAGGGCTCATCCCAATAGTACAGTTGGTTTTCACGAAAAAATTGTTTTCTCTGGACTGATGACAGGTCGCGAGGAACAATACCACTAGCCAGGTAATTAGGATAATCTGCATACCATGGTGCTTCAAGAAGAGTGGTAGCAAGTAGCTGCTCATCTAGAAAGGTTTCCAGAATTTCTTTACTTTCTATAATGTTTTCAGCTCCTTCAAGTCATGACAAATGATTAGTGACTTGATTTTCAGTGCCCCTACGATCACGAATTTCAAGATCGAACTCTTGCAGTAGCAACACCCAATGAATCAGGCATGGCTTAGAGTCCTTCATTTCTATTAGATTTCTAAGTGTTGCATAGTCAGTGTATACGATTACCTTGGATCCTATCAAAAGCAAACACTACAGCAAGCATCTCCTTCTCCGTCACTGTGTAATTTAGCTAGGCTCCGCTCAGCGTTCTACTAGCATAGTAAATTGGATGTATCAATTTGTCCTTCTGCTGGTCCAGTACTGCCTCCATCACATAATCACTAGCCTTACACATTAGCTCAAGTGGTTGCTCCCAGTTGGGGGGGGGGGGGCAACAATGATTGGTGATGTGACCAGCCTTTTCTTCAACTCCTCAAAAGCTATCCTGCAATCATCAGAAAATACAAAAGAGTAATCTTTTTCTAATAACTTATAGAGGGGGTTGGCGATTTTGGAGAAGTATTTAATGAACCTCTGATAGAAACCGGCATGTCCAAGAAAGCTTCTAATGGCTTTGATTAAAGTTGGTGGAGGCAGCTTTGCTATGACATCAACTTTTGCTCGATCAACCTCTATTCCTTTGCTTGACACCCGGTGCCCCAAGACTATTCCTTCTTGTGCCTTGAAATGGCACTTTTCCTAGTTCAGAACTAAGTTAGTATCGATGCACCGTTTTAGCACACGAGTCAGATTGACCAGGCATTCCTCAAATGAATTCCCTACCACCGAGAAGTCATCCATGAATACCTCCATAATATCTTCCACCATTTTAGTGAATATGGCCATCACACACCTTTGAAATGTGGTGGGTGCATTGCATAGGCCAAATGGAATCCTTCTAAAGGCATTAATGTCGTATGGGCAGGTGAAGGAGGTCTTTTCTCAATCCTCAGGGGCAATGGAGATCTGATTGTACCCTGAGCACCCATCTAAGAAACAAAAGTGCAACCTCCCTGCCAACCTATCAAGCATTTGATCAATGAAGGGAAGTGGGAAGTAGTCTTTACGGGTGGCAGCATGTGATGGTTCTTGTTGAGATTAGCTCGTTATTGTCATTTTTCACCACCGTCATGCCACTCTTTTTGGGTACACACTGAACTGGGCTAACCCAGCTACTGTCAGAAATTGGGAAAATAATTCCCGCATCCAACTACTTTATTTCCTCTTTCTTCACCACTTCCTTCATGTTTGGATTCAGCCTCCTCTGATGTTCCCTGGAAGGTTTGTGCTCTTCTTCCAGTAGAATCTTATGCATGCAATAACCGGGGATGATCCCCTTAATGTCTGCCATGGTCCATCCAATGGCTGTCTTACACTCCTTGAGTACCTGTATAAGTTGTTGAGGCTGCACATCTAGCAAACCAGATGAGATAATAATAGGTAAAGTGGAGTTGGGACCCAAAAATTCATACCTGAGGTGGGCTGGTAATGGGCTGAGTTCCAGCTTAGGTGGTTCTTCAATGGATGGTTTTGCTGGAGGGGTTTCTCTCTTTTCTAGATGTAGTGGTTCAAACTCAAGATTTATATCCCAAAACTCTCTACCTTCCAGTGCTAACACCCATTCCACCAAATTTTCCCCATTTACTTGCTATAAGTTCATTGAACATGCTGCTAGGGGATCCTCAGCCGTCAACACCTCATCATCTGTCTCTACTATAACATCTACTGCATCGATAAGAGAGCAATTTGCGAACTCACTCGGGCGCCTTATAGATTTATGCACATTAAATATGATTTCTTCATCATTTAGCCGCATCTTGAGCTCCCCAGTTTCACAATCAATCAACGCTCTCCCAGTGGCCAAGAATGGTCTCCTTAAGATTATAGGAATCTCCTCATCCACTTTGCAGTCTAAGATCAAAAAATCAGCGGGGAACACAAACTTCCCCACCTGAATAAGCACATCATCTAAGATCCCAAACGGATATTTCACGGTCATGTCATCTAGCTGTAGCAACATCGAAGTGGGTCTAGCTCTCCCAATGCCCAGCCTCTTATAAAGCACCAAAGGAATAAGATTGATACTAGCCCCCAAATCACACAATGCCTTAGTAAAGGCAAAGTTCCCTATAGTGCAAGGAATAGTAAAGCTACCTGGATTAGATAACTTTTCAGCTATAGGTTTGGATACCACTGCACAACAGGTTTGAGTACGTGTCACTGTGGCCAAGTCTTGAAAGTCGAACTTCTGAGACATCAAATCTTTCATCAATTTAGCATACCCAGGCATCTCTTTCAAAGCTTCAATCAATGGAATCTTTACCTAGATTTGCTTGAGCATTTCGAAGAACTTCTTGTATTGCTCCTCTTTTTGGTGCTAGGCCAACCTTTGTGGGAATGGAGCAGGAGGTCACTTCTTCCCAATCACTTGGGACTTTCTTTCTCAACTACTTGTTCAAAATTGCTCTTCCACCAGCTCAACTACATTCTCAGTCTTCTACTGCACATTGTTATTTTTAGGTATTGCCTGGACTGTAACTTCTGTCAATCCTGTAGACTCATCCTATTCAATGGGTACTGGAATAAGTGTCTCATCCTGCAAATTACCTCTAGCTCTCTCTTGTTCAGCAACAATATCTCTACCATTTCTAAGACTCATTGCCATCAACTACTTTGGGACTTGATCTGTTGGGTTAGTTTGTGTATCTATAGGTAACATCCCCTGAGGACGATTGTTCAATGTCATAGAAAATATGGCCCAATTACACATCAATACTTTTAATGGCTATATCTGTGCATCCACTCTTTCATTGATCTTGGCGTTGGACCCAATAACATGCTGCATCATAGCTTCCAGTCTTGCAAACCCATCTTCTTGTCTACCCCCATGCTATTTTTGAGGAGGATGATACCCTTGATTCTGATTGTTGAAGGCATGTGGTCTAGGATATGGTGCCAAATTGTTGGGTGGTCTCATACCTCCCATATTTCCTGCATTGTATTGTGGCTGAGGTGGCTTGTACTATTGTGGAGCCTGCTGGCCCCAATTCTAATTTACTTGTCATTGACTGCCATAGTTAGCCACGTAATTCATGTCTTCATGCTAATGATGATGTTCATGTTCTGCAGTCCATGGATTACCCATTGGTTGGCTAATGCAAGATGTGCATAAGCCCTCATTGGTAGTGTCTACAATGTGCACCTACTGCTTAACTCCTGATTCCTCCACCTTTTTGGTAAGGATGCTCATCTGTGTCAAGAGAGTCGCCATATTTTCCACCATAGTGTTGGAAGGGTCCAGAGGCACTGAGTGTACCACACAAGTGATAGGTGCATTCCTAGTTGTCCACCTTGAATTTTGTGTCATTTTGTCCAGGAAATTCTGGCCTTCTCTCCAGGTCTTGCTCAGAAACGCCCCACCTGCTGAGGCATCAACAATATTCTGCATGCTATAAGACAGCCCCATATAAAACCTTTGTCCCAACATTTGTTCTGGAACATCGTGGTTAGGACAAATGACCAACATTTCCTTAAACCTGCCTTATGTCTCATGTAAAGTCTCCATTGGTTTTTGTTTGAAGCTCACGATCTCATCAATTTGTTGAGTTCTTTTGTTGGGCGGGTGGAACTTGTTGTGGAATTATTTGACCAACTCATCCCAAGTTTCTATAGAGCTGATAGGGAGTGAGTTAAGTCATTCCTGTGCAGCTCATGTCACCGAGAAAGGAAACAACAATAGCTTGATTGCTTCCGGAATCACATTGGGTTGCCTTTGAGTTTTGCATATAGATAGAAAATTTTTTAGATGCTACTGAGAGTCTTCTACTTGTATCCCAGAAATGAGTCCCTTGTTTTGCAACAAGTGTAGCATATTATTTGTGACCTGGAACGATTCAGCTTGTATTGCGGGCACAACAATGGCAGTAGCCGAATTGTCAGCAGTTCGTTGTGCCCAATTATAGAGTGCACTCTTAGGCACATGAGGTGCCTCTTCCCTAGCATTTAACCTATATTGCTGATTCATACCGTTTCTATTGGGATTATTCACGTATCCCATGTCAATTTCGAATTTCAGTGTCTGTTCGGATTGTTGAATTTGTTTGTTTGCACGGTTCAATACCCAGAATGTTTGCTCTGGTTCGGAGAGTCCTTCAAGTAATTCTCCAGTCCTTGTAGATTTTCTAGGCATGCACCTGAGCAACCAAGTCAACAACCGTCAAAATTTTAAATCAAAATTTAGGTAGAGAGAAAACTGACTACAATAAGAATCTTGTATTTCTATCAATGGCAATTGATAATTCCGTTAACTCCCGGCAAGGGCGCTAAAATTTGATCACGCCCAACTATGACTTATAAAAAGGACAATGCGGTCGCAGCAAATATAACCCAAGTATTACACACGGGGTCGAATCCTCAAAGAACTAACCTATCAACTACTATCTTCAAAACCACTAACTCTTCAGAACCAGCTTCCCAAATATTCAAATATCCTTTGACTGTTTCTTAACAATTACTTTTGTAAAGAAATAAATAATTGTAAAATAACTAAATATGTTGTAGACAATAATGAGAAAGACTAAGGTAATGATTTCCCTTATTGATGGAATCCCTTCTGTTTATGCTCATACAAATTTATCAATATCTCTCTATCAATCATGAACACTAATCTCACAGTAAATCTCTCCCGAGTAATCGCAGTAATGTACTATTGCACTCTCCTGAGTTACAGTAGCTTGCTTTAATTAACACAATTCACTTTAGATTACACCCAAGGCTCTGTAATTTCTAATCCCGCCTTTAAACCCGCAATTATAGATTCCTCTAATAATCTAGGAGTGGTTTTATTCAACAATAACCTTGTATTGGGAAAATTTATATATATGAGTAAATTATGTAGCATGACACGTGGGGCTATTAAAGAAGACCAAAAACAAAGAGTCACGCATACGCGAGTAAAAGAAGTACGAAGCAGCAAAGGAGAAAAGAGGTACGAGTTAAGAAGCTCAAAGAACCATACCTATTTAAGAAACAATAATGAAGGAAATATGAAAAGATAATGAACCAGGACATATAAAAGAATGATGATACACGTCAGAGAAGCAAGTACCGGAGTAGCCATTAAAAAAATTGTATTAAATGCCAAGATTGTGTAACGTAACATTAAATATAGCATTAAAGGCCATTAAATATTCATAATGGGTCCATCATGGTCTAAAGGTAATAGAATCCTTCAAAGAGACCTATAAAAAGGTGAGAAACATGTAAACACAGGACGATAATTGGAATATACTTTTCTAATTTTCGAGCTTTCATATTTGGCTATTCAATAATTCCTTTTCTTTATTTCCTTTTACGATTATCAAAAGCCCGATTTTCTTATATTTACAAATTTAACTAAAAATCTATTTTTTTGGTTAAACAAATTGGTTCCGTTACCGAGAATCTGATAATCAACGTTATTTCTCTTTTCTTTGTTTCAATTAATCATGTCAAACAATAACGATAATATCACTGAGCTTCCAGAAATTCAAACCCAAGGAAACTCTCCTCATGATTCACCTCAAGGTTCTCCATGAGGTTGGCCCCAACGATCTCGTGAAGGGACTCCCAATGGATCTCAGGCAAATGATCAGTATCATATCAACAATGTTGAAGGTATGAATGAGGCACTACAAAAAATAATCACTTCTCAGGTGAATAGAGCCCTTCAAGTTTTTGTTAGTCAGTTACCTACTTCTCCACTTACATCTATTCCAAACAATAATAATTTAGAGAATCCACGTTCCGGACTAGTGAATTCAGGCAGTGGTGGAACTCCTAGTGAGACACAAGAAGGAGACCCAGGTAATCAAGCTAATTCTGATTTACAAAATCTTGTACTAACCTTGCAGAGACAGCTTAAAGAACAAAATGAACGCATAGAGCAGATACCTGGGGTTCCACCTGTGATTAAAGGAGTGGATATAGATAAATATTCACAACAACCGTGGAAGCCAAGTGCAGCTCCCTTACTCATTCCAAAAAAGTTTAAAATGCCTGAAATTCCCAAGTATGATGGTACATCAGATCCACGAGATCATTTCATAGCCTTTACTATAGGAGTTAAAAGGAATGATTTGACCAAACAAGAAATCGAATCAGTCCTGGTCAAAATATTTGGAGAAACACTTACCAAAGGAGCTTTAACCTTGTATTCTCTTTTACTTGAAAACTCTATAAATTCTTTTGCTGAGCTTGCAGATTTATTTATTAAAGCGCACTCGGGAGCCCAAAAAGTAGGGAAAAGGATGAAAGACATCTTTAAAATCAAGCAAGGGAGTTCGGAATTATTAAGAGAATTTGTAGATAGGTTCCAACGAGAAAGAATGATGTTGCCACGAGTACCTGACAACTGGGCAGCCATTGCCTTTGCTAGCAATTTGAATGAGAAAAGTTCAGAAGCTACGAGGAGATTCAAAGAAAGCCTTCGAGAATTCCCAGCAACAACGTGGAATGACGTCTACAACAGGTATAACACAAAAATGAGGATCGAGTACGACCAAAAGCGAAGGAGAAAGCAAGTTCCAGGCTTATAGAGAATGATAAGAGGTCTGGTAAAAATAGGTACGATCCATATTTGGGACCTTCGGGAAGAGATCTGAGATCAAAACGAGAGAGGTATGATAAAAAAAACCAGACATAGAGAAAGAGGTTCTTTATCAAAATTTAGCAACGAACGGGGAACACGTGGACATCGTGATGATGATGGAAGTTTGAAGGCAAGATTTGGTGGTTACAATTTTAACATAACTACTTCCGAGCTTGTAGCTGTTCTGAGAGGTATGGGAGATAAAGTACGTTGGCCGAAAGAGATGAGGTCGAACCCTAGTAGAAGAAATCCTGACCATTGGTGTGAATTCCATAACAATCACGGGCATAAAATAACTGAGTGCAGGTTTCTTCAAAGTGAGGTGGATCATTTACTAAAGCAAGGGTATCTCACTGAGTTATTTAGTGAGAAAGGTAAACAGACGTATATGAATAATAGGCAAGAACCCCCAAAGCCGCCTTCTCCTAAACGAACGATAAATATTATAAGCGGAGGAGAAGATGTTAATGGTGTCTCGTATACCACGGCTAATAAAATATCCAAAATGACGATCACGCATGGAAAGAGGTTACGGCACGTGCTGGAAGGGGAGGATATCACATTAAGCGATGCAGATACAGAAGGCCTCATTACCCCGCATAATGACGCATTGGTAATATCACTGTTAGTACGTGATACTAATGTAAAATGTGTTTTGATTGATCAAGGAAGTACGGTGAATATTATTCTAGCACGGGTTTTACGCGAAATGCAAGCTGAGGACAAGATGGTTCCAAAAGCACATACTTTATAAGGATTTGATAATTCCAATGTCATAACGAAGGGAGAGGTATTTCTCACTACATTTGCTGAAGGTATCGTCAAAGATACTAAGTTTCAGGTGGTGGATATAGAGATGGCTTACAATATAATTCTTGGGAGGCCATGGATCCATGAAATAGATGTTGTACCATCAACATTGCATCAAGTGATCAAATTTCCTTCACTATGGGAAATTCGTCAAATAAAAGGAGATCAGCAGACATCCAGGAGCATAAATTCTGTTATAGATTCGACTGCTCAAAACAAAGATAAATTGCAATTACAGATGTCAGTTAAGGAAGGAGATGCTTTGACCTTAGCTGAAGAAAAAAAATAGATGTGGATTCAAGGCCGGATACTATTCAAGAACCGGAGGAAAATGAAAACATCAAAACCACAATAGAAGAACTCGAAGTTGTGGAATTGTTTACGCACCAACCTGACAGGAAGGTGTATGTTGGGAGCTGAGATTAGAGGTAAAGCATGAATTAATTAAATTTTTAAAAACTAATGTAGATTGTTTTGCTTGGTCCCACTCTGACATGACAGGGATACCACCGGAGGTAATGACACATAAGCTAAACGAGGATCCAACATATCCCCCGGTCAAACAAAAGAAACGAAAGTAAGGAACCTTTAAAAATAAGGTAATTCAAGAAGAAGTTCAGAAGTTGCTCAAAATTGGATCAATACGTGAGGTAAAGTACCTAGACTGGTTAGCTAATACCGTTGTGGTTCCCAAGAAAAATGGTAAATGGCGTGTTTGTGTAGATTATACAGATCTCAATAAGGCTTGTCCAAAAGATTCTTTTCCTTTACCGCATATAGATCAATTAATTGATGCAACGGAAGGGCATGAGTTGTTAAGCTTTTTAGATGCATACTCAGGTTATAATCAAATTAAAATGGATCCAGAGGATAAAGAAAAAACTTCTTTTTATAACAGATAGGGGAAATTATTGTTATAAGGTAATACTCTTTGGTCTTAAAAATGCGGGTGCGACATAACAAAGGTTAGGTACTAAGATATTTCAAGAACATTTAGGTCGAACCATGGAAGTATATACAGATGACATGTTAGTTAAAACTTTTCATTTAAAAGATCATATCCCACACTTATCCAAAATATTTGAAATTCTCCGCACATGCAACATGAAATTAAATCTGGAAAATGTGCATTTGGTGTAGCATCTGGGAAAATTTTAGGTTTTCTTGTTTCTAATAGTGGAATCGAAGTAAACCCAGCTCAAATCAAAGCTATTGAAGAAATTTTGGATGTACTTTCAAATAAAAAGGAGGTTCAAAGGCTCACTGGAAGGATTGCAGCTTTGGGGAGATTTATATCAAAATCATCAGAAAAGTGTTTCAAATTTTTCTCAGCCCTTAAAAAGCAGGATAATTTTGAATGAACTGAAGAATGTCAACAAGCACTTAAAAATTTGAAGAAGTATTTGGCAAATCCGCCCCTGCTAGCAAAACCTACAACAGGAGAAAGGCTCTTTATATACTTAGCGGTGTTAGAAGTGGCGATAAGTGCAGTTCTGGTACGTGAAGAACAAGGTAAACAGTCTCCCTTTTATTATGTTAGTAAATTATTGTTAGATACAGAGTCAAGGTATCCACATCTAGAAAAATTGGCTTTAGCACTAGCAATGGCATCTAGGAAATTAAGACATTATTTTCAATGTCATCCAATTATTGTAGTAACTGCATTTCCATTATGTAATAAATTGAATAAACAAGAATTATTAGGGAGGTTAGCTAAATGGGCCATAGAATTAAGTGAATATGAAATCACGTACGTACCTAGAACCGCAATAAAATCTCAAGTATTGGCAGATTTCATGGCTGATTTTAGCCAAGGAATACACATAGAAGAAGAAAAAGAAGTTCAAGTCCTTAATGGGGCAAACCTAGGGATTTGGACCTTGTTTTTTGATGGATCATCTAATGTTAAGGGTGCAGGTTTAGGAAGTTTCTTGGTACCACCCACCAAGGAAACCATCAGACAAGTTATTAAATGCAATTATGTCACTAATAATGAGGTAGAGTATGAAGCTATGGTTGTAGGTTTGGAGTTGGCACGAGAACTTGGTATAAGCTAGATAGTAATCAGAACTGATTCTTAACTCATAGTTAATCAAATGCTGGGGACTTACACAGCCAAGGAAGCAAGGATGTAGCAATATCTGGAAAAGGTAAGGGAGTTGGTAAAACAATTCCAATCTTGGAAAGTCATTCAAATCTCAAGAGATGATAATGTAGAAGCAGACGCTTTGCCAAATCTTGCATTTGCAGCTAATGTAGCAAAAGACGCCAGCAATTCAGTTGTTTATTTACTTCATTTGGTTCTGGAAGCTGATAAAGATGAGGTAAATTTTAATAACTTAACTTGGGATTGGAGAAATGAGATTGTAGCATTCTTGCAATACGGCACCGTACCTGATGAAAAGACAAAGGCACAAGCACTTCAAAAAAAAGGCGGCCCGCTACTATTTAAAATAGATAATCTTTATCGAAAGATGTTCGGAGGCCCATTAGCTCGGTGTTTAGGTCCTTCTCAAACTGAATACGTAATGAGAGAAGTACACGAAGGTCATTGTGGGAACCATGCAGGTGGAAGGTCATTGGTTAAAACCCTGATCAGAGCTAGGTATTATTGGCCCAAAATGGAAGAAGAAGCATCAAACTTTGTAGCTAAATGTGACAAATGCCAGAGGTACGGTAATAACATACATCGTCCTGCTGAGTTATTACATCCGGTCATTGCACCATGGCCATTCATGAAATGGGGAATGGACATTGTTGGACCATTGCCTCAAGCTAAAGGGTAGGTAAAATTTCTACTCGTACTTACTGATTCATTTACTAAATGGGTAGAGGCAGGAGCGTTTAAACAGGTACGAGAAAAAGATGTCAAGGACTTTATTTGGCGACATATTATTTGCCGTTTTGGCATACCAAGGGAAATCGTATGTGATAATGGTCCACAATTTATTAGAGCTCAGATAACAAAATTCTTTCAGAGCTGGCAAATAAAAAGGATAACATCAACACCTTATCATCCAGTAGGAAACGGACAGGCGGAGTCAACAAATAAGATTATCATCAATAATCTTAAGAAGAGGTTGGAATGAGTCAAAGGGGAACTGGCCTGAGCTGTTACCAGGGGTCTTATGGGCATACCGTACAACCAAGAAAACAAGCACAGGTGAAACCCCTTTCTCTTTAGTATACGGCACTGAAGCACTTATCCCGGTTGAAATAGGAGATCCAAGCACGAGAGTAACACCAATAGCACAAACGTCTAATGATGAAGAAATGCGAATATTTGGATCTATTATAAGGTAAAAGGAAAGCAGCATTAATAAGTATGGCCGATCAAAAGCAAATGATTGAACGCTATAGGAAAACACGTCTGCGGTATTTTAAAATTAGGGACTTTGTGCTCAAAAAGGTTTTTCAGTCTACCAAAGGAATTAATTCTGGTAAGTTAAGTCCATCTTGGGAGGGACCATACAGAGTTCATGGTATTGCAGGTAAAGGAACATATGAATTGGAGACGATGGATGGGAAACTACTTCCTTCACATTGGAATGTTGTTAATTTGAAGAGATATTATTTTTGAAAGGGAAAAATCTTTGCAAGGTATCATCTTGTTAAATTCTGATTTTTTAAGCATTATAAGTTTTTACTAACGGTTTTAGATGATAGTAAAAACGCTTACCCATACTAAATGATGAGTCATGACCTGTAAGGCCAAATGGAGTATGCTAAAATTCCGGGCCTAAGGTTATAATAAATCTGATAGAAACATATACGAGTATAGCAGTCTTCATCTATTACTATAGCCCCTTGTCCCGTATGTATTTCCATTTTTTAGGAAAAGAACCGGATGGAAGAAACTATAAAATGTACGAGGCTTCATACTTCAGCAATCAATCATTTGGGGACTACACAAGGTATACGGCTCACGTGCAGATAAAAGGAAAAACAAAAGCCTGAAAAAAAATCAAGAATCAAGCCAAATTTTGCAAGACAAACGTATGAGGGAGGAAGGAAGCTAATGAATTAAATACTTCATCATAGCATTTCTTCCCATGAGAACAATGGAACCCATCTCTCAAACCCTTTCTAATGCTTCGGAGCTAAGGGAAATCCACTATGTTACATAAACGCTTAAGGGTAAAAAACAGGTTGTAAATAAAACAATGTATCTATTGTTCTATTTTTGTAAATCTGTTACAAGGAAAACAGTTACGTGAAAGTTATAGATGTAATGAAAATACATGTAAGGAACGATTTACATCTTGTCAAAATTAAAAAAATAAAGATTTGATCAAGTTATTGCAAAAAGTAAAGTCTAAAAATTAAAAATCTTCTAAAGTTACGGAACTGAAGAAGGGGTATTAATAGACTCAACTTGTTCAACTTGGCCAATGGCCTCAATATCAACAGAAATGGAAACTTGCGCAACAGCAGGAGTGGGGACTTCCGGTGCAGTAACATCACCTATGGGGGCCTCAATTGGAACAAACTCGGATATAACAGATTCACTGGGGAAAGCTTCAATCAAAGGAGTTTAAGTCGCGGAAACATTAGCTTCGGGAGATGAAACGTCTGGTGGTTGTTGTGCTTTCTCAATAGCCTCATTCACCTTGGCTAACTCACCCTCGAGGTCAAAGTTTTTTTGACTCATTTCTACCAAAGCATCACGACGGCTCTTAAGGAAGGTCCAACTTATCTCTGTATTGGAAGACTCCTCAAGGAGCTCATAATCTTTTTCCTAGAATGAGATTTCATTCCTGAGCTCCTCATTCTTTAGCAAAAGAGAATCATGAGATGTTTGTAACGAGGAATGAGAATTTTCCAAAGCATGAACTTCGTCATGTGAGGCTCGTAAATCTTCTTGAACACGGGTAAGTTCCTGGGCTGTTCCTTCTGCGTATTTTTCTTTTTGAGCCAGCAAAGCCTTTAAAGACTTGTTCTCATCAGTAACCGTGGACAATTGCTCGGCAAGAGATTCTTTTTCCCTCTTGGATTGGTCTACGGTAGCTTTAACCGTTGCTAGTTCAGAAATAAGCTTCTGGACCTGGTTCTCTAAAGAACTCTTCCTCTTTTCCAAAATGTCCATCTCAATTTGTAAGCTTTCATACTTTTCTTTCCAATTATTGGCTTCCAACTGAGAGTCACGGGCAGTTACTTCTGCCTCGCAAGCGGTTTTCTCCAAAGCATGAGCTAACTTCTCCAAGAGAGGAACTCGGTTCATAAGCTTCGTACCAATAAGGTTGATCTAGTCATAGTAAAGTAAGTATATAAGGCTAAAATTATGGGGAATAATTTATAAAATAAAAAGGAAAAAAAACTTTTTACCTTCAAGCTGGCATGAACAATATCATTTAGGAGAGTTGTGTTGATGTGGCTCTCAAGCTTTGCTTTTTTTTTAATGGGGCCAATCAAGGGTGCAAGCCACATGTCTACTTGCCCAGATTTCCTCAAGAGACTGTTGTCTCGAGGAACTTCAATGGTGACACTCCTTTTGTTAAAACTCCTACTTGATGAGCCTATTTCTGTATGATGTGTGGTAGAAGGAGCAATGTAATAGGAGGAGTGGTTGTTGATGAAGGCATAGCAAAAACATGAAGTGGAGCAAAAGATGAAAGAGGTAAAGAAACAATAACAGGAACGATAGAAGAAGATAAGGGAACTTCATCTAAAACCGGACCTAAAGAACTACTACTAAAACCACTTATAAAAAGTTGGTCTACAGAATCGACAGTGTCGGAAGGGGCAGAGATATCTGTGACGACCCAAAGGGTCATCACTTATTTAATTAATTTTCGAACTTCTGAGGCCTTGAAAACCTCATTCTATGTTACCTCGATTTACGTGCACGATCCGAGCATGTAGCCGGAAAGATTTTGTGATAGAAAATATGAATTCTATGAGAAATTTGGATAAAAATGATATTAATATTGATATGGTTGACTTCGGTCAACATTTTTGGTAAACGGATCCGGACCGAGATTGGATGGTCCCGAGAGGTCCGTAGGAAAATATGGGACTTGGACATGCGTCCGGAGTCGAATTCTGAGGCCTAGAGCCCAAGTTATGAATTTTTATGTGAAATTATTTTCGATGTAATTATTAAAGGAAATAAATTAATTGACCTTGGTATCGGGCTCGTATTTTGGTTCCGACGCCCGGTACAAGTCTTAAATATTATATATGTGATTTCTGTAAAGTTTGGTGACATTTGGATGTCGTTTGAGATGTTTTGGACCTTGAGTCCCAAGTTTGAAAGTTTTGAAAACTAAAGGTATGAAAATCATGCATTTGAGGCTTGATTTGATTAAAACGAAGTGATATTGGCGATGTGATCGCACGAACAAGTTCATAATGTGTTTTTGAGGTTATGTACATGTTTCGTTTGGAGCCCGGGGGGCTCGGGTAAAGATTTGATAGGCCGTTGGATGAAATTATGAATTTTTGAACTGCTGGTTTTTCACCCAGCTGTTGGCTTCGCAATTGCGAAGAATTTCTCGCAATTGCGAAGGGGACAGTGTAAGGCAAGGCTCGCAAATGCGAACCTTTATCGCAAATGCGAAGCCCCCTTGACCCAGCCTTGTTCGCAAATGCGAACAATTGTTCGCATTTGCGAAGGTCCCCAGTGCCTGCCTATGTTCGCAAATGCGAACAAAAGTTCGCAAATGCGAACATTCCCCATACTGCCTTGGTTCGCAAATGCGAACCATTGTTCGCAAATGCGAACACTGCCTTATACGGCATGTGTTCGCAAATGCGAACATTAGTTCGCAAATGCGAACATCCCTTTGTCTGCCAGTGTTCGCAAATGCAAACAAATGTTCGCAAATGCGAACTTCCCAGCCTTAGCTTATTTTTCAAACTCCAGAAATTGGTCGGGGTTCGCAATTGCGAACCCATGTTCGCAAATGCGAACACAGAGGCCTGTAAAACACGATTTTCAGTCATTTCTTCACTTTTTACAAAACAAAAACACCCATTTGCGATTCTTCACGGATTTCTTCTTCATCAAAACGATTGTAAGTCACTTTTTACTTAATTCTTTCAATTCCTAACATCATTAATCATGTTTTTCATAAGAAATCAAAGATTTTCATGGTAGAATTCTTGTTTTTGTTAGAAAATAGGTTTTTCATAAATTGGGGAATTGGACCTCGAATTGAGGTCCGATTTTGAAACAAATTATATACATGAACTCGTGGGGGATGGGTAACCGGATTTTGGTCCTAACCCCGAATTCCGACCATGTGGGCCCGGGGTTGAAATTCACTATTCCGGGCAGAATGTTGTAAAAGTTGTATTTGGTCTTAAGAATTAGTTTGTTGAGTAGTATTGATGATATTAAATCAATTGTGTATAGATACGATTGGATTGGAGCCAAATTTGAAAGAAGGAGACATTTCCACAGATTGAATTGTTCATAAGCATTCGAGGTAAGTGTTTGTTCTATCCTAGCTTGAGGGAATAGGATTATGTGACGACCCAAAGGGTCTTCACTTATTTAATTAATCATTTCGAGCTTCGAGGCCTTGAAAACCTCATTCTATGTTGCCTCGATTTACGTGCACGATCCGAGCATGTAGCCGGAAAGATTTTATGATAGAAAATATGAATTCTATGAGAAATTTGGATAAAAATGATATTAATATTGATATGGTTGACTTCGGTCAACATTTTTGGTAAACGGATCCGGACCCGAGATTTGGATGGTCCCGGGAGGTCCGTAGGAAAATATGGGACTTGGACATGTGTCCGGAGTCGAATTCTGAGGCCTAGAGCCCAAGTTATGAATTTTTATGTGAAATTGTTTTTGATGCAATTATTAAAGGAAATAAATTAATTGACCTTGGTATCGGGCTCGTATTTTGGTTCCGACGCCCGGTACAAGTCTTAAATATTATATATGTGATTTCTGTAAAGTTTGGTGACATTTGGATGTCGTTTGAGATGTTTTGGACCTTGAGTTCCAATGTTAAGAAGTTTTGAAAATCAAAAGTATGAAAATCATGAGTTTGAGGCTTGATTTGATTAAAACGAAGTGATATTGGCGATATGATCGCACGAACAAGTCCATAATGTGTTTTTGAGGTTGTGTACATGTTTGGTTTGGAGCCCGGGGGCTCGGGTAAAGATTTGATAGGCCGTTGGATGAAATTCTGAATTTTTGAACTGCTGGTTTTTCACCCAGCTGTTGGCTTCGCAATTGCGAAGTTTTCTCGCAATTGCGAAGGGGGACAGGCTCGCAAATGCGAACATTCATCGCAAATGCGAAGCCCCCTTTGGCCCGGCCTTGTTCGCAAATGCGAACAATTGTTCGCATTTGCGAAGGTCCCCAGTGCCAGCCTATGTTCGCAAATGCGAACAAAAGTTCGCAAATGCGAACATTCCCCATTATGCCTTGGTTCGCAAATGCGAACACTGCCTTATACAGCATGTGTTCGCAAATGCGAACATTAGTTCGCAAATGCGAGCTGTTCGCAAATGCGAACAAATGTTCGCAAATGCGAACTTCCCACCCTTAGCTTATTTTTCAAACTCCAGAAATTGGTCGGGGTTCGCAATTGCGAACCCATGTTCGCAAATGCGAACACAGAGACCCGAAAAACACGAATTTCAGTCATTTCTTCACATTTTACAAAACCAAAACACCCATTTGCGATTCTTCAAGGATTTCTTCTTCATCAAAACGATTGTAAGTCACTTTTTACTTAATTCTTTCAATTCCTAATATCATTAAACATGTTTTTCATAAGAAATCAAAGATTTTCATGGTAAAATTCTTGTTTTTGTTAGAAAATAGGGTTTTTCATAAATTGGGGAATTGGACCTCGAATTGAGGTCCGATTTTTAAACAAATTATATATATGAACTCGTGGGGGAATGGGTAACCGGATTTTGGTCCTAACCCCGAATTCCGACCATGTGGGCCCGGGTTGAAATTCACCATTCATGGCAGAATGTTGTAAAAGTTGTATTTGGTATTAAGAATTAGTTTGTGGAGTAGAATTGATGATATTAAATCAATTGTGTATAGATACGGTTGGATTGGAGCCAAATTGAAAGAAAAGACATTTCCACGGATTGAATTGTTCATAAGCATTCGAGGTAAGTGTTTGTTCTATCCTAGATTGAGGGAATAGGATTATGTGTTATGTGTTATGTGATCGAGTGCGGTGTATGGGCTGTGGTGACGAGCATCCATACACTAGCGTCTAGTATGACCGTGAGTCGTTGGGAAAATGATTATTTTGATATATATTACAGATGAATTGTTATTGTTCTCCCTTGTTGGGACTTGTTGTGAAGATAAGTATTGATTGCCCTTGATGGGACGGTTTATGAATTACTGTTTCTTTCTTTGCCCTTAACTGTGATTGTTATTTGGGTGAGGAAGAGTGATAATGCACGAAGGGTAATGCCGTGCCATGTTTATTTATTTATGCACGAAGGTTAATGTCGTGCCATGTTTATTATTGATTATGCACGAAGGATCATGTCGTGCCCTATTATTGATTATGCACGAAGGATCATGCCGTGCCCTATTATTGATTATGCACGAAGGATCATGCCGTGCCCTGTTATTGAACCATGTACGAAGGATCATGCCGTACTATGGATGTGAGGATGAGAGTAAAAGCACGAAGGGTGATGCCGTGCAACCGCTTGCTATTTCTTGAAGTGATATTACTTGTGTTTATATTATACTTTGCTTTTCCTTGTGAAATTATTAACTGTGATTAATTGTTGAATTCTTTATGGTATTTCTTATTGTGTTAATACTTGATTATTTCTTGTTATTTTGTGGTACACACATATATATATTGAATTGCACAGGTTTATGTGAGTGTCTGGTCCTAGGCTTGTCACTACTTCGCCGGGATAGGCCAGGCACTTACCAGCACATGGGGTCGGTTGTGCAGATGCTACACTTCTGTGCGTTTTTGCACAGGTCCAGGTTACGATCAAGAGCAGCAGCAGCAGCAGTAAATTGATTGCGCGGGAGTTGATCACATTTGAGACCGAGGTAGCTTGCAGACGTCCGCAGGCCCGGCGTCTCTCTCTTTATTTATGTTATTAGCTGTAGTCTCTTTGTTCCGAGACAAACAGAATTATGTTATATTTCCTTCAGACTTTTATGTGTAGTATTCCATAGTAGTTCGTGAGTTGGTGACTCCACGTCTTGGGTAGAGGATTTCAGTATGATTTTCACCTTGTGATTTGTTATTTCCATTTCGATAAAGTATTCCGCATTTATTTAATTAAAATTGTGTTAAAAATAGGATAGTATGAATAGAGTGGCTTGCCTAGCTACCACGAGTAGGCGCCATCACGATCCCGATGTTGGGGGAAAATCCGGGTCGTGACAAGTTGGTATCAGAGCTCTAGGTTACATAGGTCTCACCACTCACGAACAAGCTTAGTAGAGTTTGAGAGGTAGGTACGGAGACGTCTGTACTTGTCCTCCAGAATCTATTGAGTTAGGAAAAAGTCTCTCATTTGTTCTTTCTTGTCGTGCGACTTGTTCCTCAATTACTGATTGTATTTCTATTCTGTCCTTTCGTAGATGGTGAGAACACGCGCTTCTTCGTCCGCTGACCAGCAGCCCGAGCCCCAGGCAGCTCCCATGAGGGGCAGGGGCCAAGGCCGTATTAGAGGCCGTGGTAGGGGTAGAGCTCAGCCCCAGGCAGCTACCCCAGAGGTGGAGCCCCATATTGAGATTGACGAGGAGGTTCCGGTTCCAACAGCTCCAGTGGGCCCAGCTCAGGTCCCAGGAGAGGCTTTAATTACCCCGGATCTCCGGGATGCCTTGATCGAATAGCGGGATTCATGGACGGCATTGCCGGAGCGGGTTTATTATCGGTTGCCCCGCCTACTTCTCAGGCTGGAGGAGGGGCCCAGACTCCTATTGCTCATACTCCAGAGCCAGTAGCTCATCAGCCTCAAGCACTAGTAATTCAGCCAGCTGTGGCCACTCAGTCAGGTACCACAGCTCATGCCTGTGATGGAACGGCCATGACTTCTGATTCGTTATGGAGGCTTGATCGGTTCTCCAAGCTATTTACCACTACATTCAGTGGAGCCGCATCAGAGGATCCTCAGGACTTTTTATTCACTTGCCATGAGATTCTCAAGACTATGGGAATTGTGGAGACAAACGGAGTTGACTTCTGTACCTTCAGACTTGCAGGATCCGCCAAGACTTGGTGGAGAGATTATTGCCTGACTCGACCAGCAGGGTCCCCAGCTTTATCATGGGATCAGTTTGCGGAACTATTTATGGAGAAGTTTCTCCCTGCTACTCAGAGGGATGTACTTCGGAGGCAGTTTGAGTGCCTCCATCAGGGCACTATGACAGTTACACGGTATGAGACGAGATTTATCGACTTGGCTCGTCATGCAGTGGTGATACTTCCCACTGAGCGGGAGAGGGTCCGCAGATTTATAGATGGGCTTAATCAGCCGATTAGACTCCAGATGGCTATGGGCGTGGGGAGTGACATATCATTTCAGGGGGGCAGCCAATGCAGCACACAGAGTTGAGATGGCTCTTGCTAGGGGAGGCGGTTATTCTTCGGATAAGAGGCCTCGTCATTCAGGCAGGTTTGGTGGTTCTTCCTCTGGTAGCAGAGAATCCTTTGATAGAGGCCAGTCCTCCAGGCCTTTTCATTCCGCCCTTCAGGCTTCACAGGGTGGATCGGGTGATCGTGGTTCTCGGGGGCATTATTCAGACCAGTCTCCTATTAATGCTCAGCCTCTTCAGAGTGTTCGTGGAGGCCATTCGAGTCGTCAGGGGTACTATTCTTGTGAGTCGCAGAGGTGCTTCAGTATTATTTGACCCTGGATCTACATATTCCTATGTGTCTTCCTACTTCGCACCGTATTTGGCTGTGCCCAGCTATGCTCTGGATATTCCAGTTTATGTGGCTACGCCAGTGGGTGACTCTATTGTAGTCGATCGGGTGCATCGTTCGTGCGTAGTTATATTTGGGGGTCTTGAGACCCGTGTTGATCCGTTGCTCTTGGATATGGTAGATTTTGATGTCATATTGGGGATGGACTGGTTGTCCCCATACCATGCTATTCTTGATTGTCATGCTAAGACTGTCACCTTAGCCTTGCCGAATCACCCCGATTAGAGTGGAAGGGTACCTCAAGCCACTCCGTTCGCACTGTTATTTCTTATGTTAAGGCTCGACGTATGGTCGAGAAGGGGTGTCTAGCTTATTTGGCTTATGTTTGTGATTCCAGTGCAGAAGTTCCTTCCATTGATTCAGTCCCTATTGCACGGGAGTTTCCTGAGGTTTTTCTTTCAGACCTGCCGGGCATGCCACCCGACAGGGATATTGATTTCTGTATTGATCTGGCACCGGGTACTCAGCCCATCTCTATTCCACCCTATCGTATGGCCCCGCCGGAACTAAAAGAGTTGAAAGATCAGTTGCAGGACCTTCTTGAGAAGGGCTTTATCAGGCCCAGTGTTTCCCCCTGGGGAGCACCTATGTTATTTGTAAAGAAGAAGGATGGCTCGATGCGGATGTGTATTGATTACCGGCAGTTAAACAAGGTGACTATCAAAAATAAATATCCACTGCCGAGGATTGATGATTTGTTTGACCAGCTCCGGGGAGCGAGGGTATTCTCTAAGATAGACTTGAGGTCAGGCTACCATCAGCTGAAGATCAGGGCGGCCGACATTCCTAAGACAACCTTTCGCTCTAGATATGGGCATTATGAGTTCTTGGTCATGTCCTTCGGGTTGACCAATGCCCCCGCAGCATTCATGGAGTTGATGAATCGGGTATTCAGGCCTTACTTAGATCTGTTCGTGATAGTCTTCATAGATGACATCCTGGTGTACTCCCGCAGCCAGGAAGAGCACGAGCAGCACCTCGGAGTGGTTCTTCAGACTCTGAAAGATAATCAGCTATATGCCAAATTTTCTAAATGTGAGTTCTGGCTGAGTTCCGTAGCATTTCTGGGTCATATTGTATCTGTGGAAGGTATTCAGGTAGACCCAAAGAAGATTGAGGCAGTCCAGAATTGGCCTCGACCAGCTTCAATGACCGAGATCCGGAGTTTCTTGGGATTGGCAGGTTACTACCATCGATTTGTAGAGGGGTTTTCTTCTATTGCAGCCCCGATGACCAGGTTGGCCCAGAAGGGTGTCCAGTTCCAGTGGTCAAAGGAGTGTGAGGCAAGCTTTCAAAAGCTCAAGACAGCCTTGACTACAGCACAAGTGCTGATATTACCTACGGGTGCAGGGCCTTACACAGTTTACTGTGATCCATCTCGTACGGGGCTTGGAGCGGTATTGATGCATGATGGTAAGGTTATTGCTTATGCTTCGAGACAGTTGAAAATACATGAGAAGAATTATCCAGTTCATGATCTTGAGTTAGCAGCAGTGGTTCATGCCTTAAAGATCTGGAGGCATTATCTATATGGTGTGACATGTGAGGTGTACACTGATCACAAAAGCCTACAGTACTTGTTCAAACAGAAGGAGTTGAATCTACGACGAGCGGAGATGGTTAGAGTTGCTAAAAGACTATGATGTTACTATATTATATCACCCAGGTAAGGCCAATGTGGTGGCCGATGCATTGAGTAGAAAGTATGCCGGCATGGGTAGTCTTGCATATATTCCGGTCAATCAGAGACCATTAGCTCTAGATGTCCAGGCCTTAGCCAACCGGTTCGTGAGATTAGACATTTACGAGCCTAGCAGAGTGTTAGCCTGCACGGTCGCTCGTTCTTCCTTATTAGAGCGTATCCGTGAGAGGCAATTTGATGATCCTCATTTGCATGAGTTGAGAGATACAGTACAGCGGGGAGGTGCCACACAGGTAAACCTAGATGATGATGGGGTATTAAAATTGCAGGGTAGAGTTTGTGTACCCAATGTCGAAGGAATTCGAGAGTTGATCTTAGCAGAGGCCCACAGTTCACGGTATTCTATTCACCCAGGCGCCGCGAAGATGTACCAGGACTTACGGCAACACTATTGGTGGCGCAGAATGAAGAAAGATATCGTTGCGTATGTCGCTCGGTGTCTAAATTGTCAGCAGGTGAAATATGAGCACCAGAGACCTGGTGGTGTGTTCCGGAGGATTGAAATTCCCGAGTGGAAATGGGAGCGGATCACTATGGACTTCGTTACTGGACTTCCTTTGACTCGGAGAAAATTTGATGCTATTTGGGTCATTGTTGATAGGCTGACCAAATCAGCACACTTTATTCCAGTATCTGTCTCCTACTCGTCGGAGAGGTTAGCGGAGGTTTACATTAGGGAGATTGTTCGTCTCCATGGGGTGCCGGTATCTATTATCTCTGATCGGGGTACGCAGTTTACCTCGCGGTTCTGGAGAGCGGTTCAGCAGGAGTTAGGCACCCAGGTTCAGCTGAGTACAGCCTTTCATCCTCAGACGGATGGCCAGTCCGAGAGGACTGTTCAGATTCTAGAGGACATGCTTCGAGCTCGTGTTATTGATTTTGGAGGGTCGTGGGACCAGTTTCTGCCATTAGCAGAGTTCGCCTACAATAACAGTTACTAATCTAGCATCCAGATGGCTCCATATGAGGCGTTGTATGGTAGGCAATGTCGATCACCGGTTGGATGGTTTGAACCGGGAGAGGCTCGGTTGTTAGGTACAGACTTAGTTCAGGAGGCCTTGGATAAGGTCAAGACTATTCAGGAGAGATTACGTTCAGCTCGGTCTAGGCAAAAGACTTATGCGGATCGTAAGGTTCGAGATGTAGATTTCATGGTTGGTGAACGAGTATTGCTCCGAGTGTCGCCTATGAAGGGCGTGATGAGGTTTGGGAAGAAGGGCAAGCTCGGCCCTAGGTATATTGGTCCATTTGAGATTTTAGACAGAGTGGGAGGAGTGGCTTACAGATTAGCTTTGCCGCCTAGCTTATCAGCCGTGCATCGAGTTTTTCATGTATCTATGCTTCGGAGATACCACGACGATCCCACACATGTGTTAGACTTCAGTACTGTCCAATTGGACAATGATCTATCTTACGAGGAGGAGCCGGTGGCTATTCTAGACCGGCGGGTTCGACAGTTGAGGTCGAAGAGTTATCCTTCTGTGCGTGTTCAGTGGAGAGGTCAGCCTCCTGAGGCATCGACCTGGGAGTCCGAGTCTGATATGCGGAGCCGCTACCCACACTTGTTTCCTGACTCAGGTACTTCTTTATTTTGTCCGTTCGAGGACGAACGGTTGTTTTAGAGGTGGAGATTGTGACGACCTAAAGGGTCATCACTTATTTAATTAATCATTTCGAGCTTCTGAGGCCTTGAAAACCTCATTCTATGTTGCCTCGATTTACGTGCACAATCCGAGCATGTAGCCGGAAAGATTTTATGATAGAAAATATGAATTCTATGAGAAATTTGGATAAAAATGATATTAATATTGATATGGTTGACTTTGGTCAACATTTTTGGTAAACGGATCCGGACCCGAGATTTGGATGGTCCCGGGAGGTCCGTAGGAAAATATGGGACTTGGACATGTGTTCGGAGTCGAATTCTGAGGCCTAGAGCCCAAGTTATGAATTTTTATGTGAAATAGTTTTTGATGCAATTATTAAAGGAAATAAATTAATTGACCTTGGTATCGGGCTCGTATTTTGGTTCCGACGCCCGGTACAAGTCTTAAATATTATATATGTGATTTCTGTAAAGTTTGGTGACATTCGGATGTCGTTTGAGATGTTTTGGACCTTGAGTTCCAAGTTAAGAAGTTTTGAAAATCAAAAGTATGAAAATCATGAGTTTGAGGCTTGAGTTGATTAAAACGAAGTGATATTGGCGATATGATCGCACGAACAAGTCCATAATGTGTTTTTGAGGTTGTGTACATGTTTGGTTTGGAGCCGGGGGGCTCGGGTAAAGATTTGATAGGCCGTTGGATGAAACTCTGAATTTTTGAACTGCTGGTTTTTCACCCAGTTGTTGGCTTCGCAATTGCGAAGTTTTCTCGCAATTGCGAAGGGGGACAGGCTCGCAAATGCGAACATTCATCGCAAATGCGAAGCCCCCTTTGGCCCAACCTTGTTCGCAAATGCGAACAATTGTTCGCATTTGCGAAGGTCCCCAGTGCCAGCCTATGTTCGCAAATGCGAACAAAAGTTCGCAAATGCGAACATTCCCCATTATGCCTTGGTTCGCAAATGCGAACCATTGTTCGCAAATGCGAACACTGCCTTATACAACATGTGTTCGCAAATGCGAACATTAGTTCGCAAATGCGAACTGTTCGCAAATGCGAACAAATGTTCGCAAATGCGAACTTCCCACCCTTAGCTTATTTTTCAAACTCCAGAAATTGGTCGGGGTTCGCAATTGCGAACCCATGTTCGCAAATGCGAACACGGAGACCTGAAAAACACGAATTTCAGTCATTTCTTCACATTTTACAAAACCAAAACACCCATTTGCGATTCTTCAAGGATTTCTTCTTCATCAAAACGAATTGTAAGTCACTTTTTACTTAATTCTTTCAATTCCTAATATCATTAAACATGTTTTTCATAAGAAATCAAAGATTTTCATGGTAAAATTCTTGTTTTTGTTAGAAAATAGGGTTTTTCATAAATTGGGGAATTGGACCTCGAATTGAGGTCCGATTTTGAAACAAATTATATACATGAACTCGTGGGGGGATGGGTAACCGGATTTTGGTTCTAACCTCGAATTCCGACCATGTGGGCCCGGGGTTGAAATTCACTATTCATGGCAGAATGTTGTAAAAGTTGTATTTGGTATTAAGAATTAGTTTGTGGAGTAGAATTGATGATATTAAATCAATTGTGTATAGATACGGTTGGATTGGAGCCAAATTGAAAGAAAAGACATTTCCACGGATTGAATTGTTCATAAGCATTCGAGGTAAGTGTTTGTTCTATCCTAGATTGAGGGAATAGGATTATGTGTTATGTGTTATGTGATCGAGTGCGGTGTATGGGCTGTGGTGACGAGCATCCATACACTGGCGTCTAGTATGACCGTGAGTCGTTGGAAAATGATTATTTTGATATATATTACAGATGAATTGTTATTGTTCTCCCTTGTTGGGACTTGTTGTGAAGATAAGTATTGATTGCCCTTGATGGGACGGTTTATGAATTACTGTTTCTTTCTTTGCCCTTAACTGTGATTGTTATTTGGGTGAGGAAGAGTGATAATGCACGAAGGGTAATGCCGTGCCATGTTTATTTATTTATGCACGAAGGTTAATGCCGTGCCATGTTTATTATTGATTATGCACGAAGGATCATGCCATGCCCCATTATTGATTATGCACGAAGGATCATGCCGTGCCCTATTATTGATTATGCACGAAGGATCATGCCGTGCCCTATTATTGAACCATGTACGAAGGATCATGCCGTACTATGGATGTGAGGATGAGAGTAAAAGCACGAAGGGTGATGCCGTGCAACTGCTTGCTATTTCTTGAAGTGATATTACTTGTGTTTACATTATACTTTGCTTTTCCTTGTGAAATTATTAACTGTGATTAATTGTTGAATTCTTTATGGTATTTCTTATTGTGTTAATACTTGATTATTTCTTGTTATTTTGTGGTACACATATATATATTGAATTGCACAGGTTTATGTGAGTGTCCGGTCCTAGGCTTGTCACTACTTCGCCGGGATAGGCCAGGCACTTACCAGCACATGGGGTCGGTTGTGCTGATGCTACACTTCTGTGCGTTTTTGCACAGGTCCAGGTTACGATCAAGAGCAGCAGCAGCAGTAAATTGATTGCGTGGGAGTTGATCACATTTGAGACCGATGTAGCTTGCAGACGTCCGCAGGCCCGGCGTCTCTCTCTTTAATTATGTTATTATCTGTAGTCTCTTTGTTCCGAGACAAACAGAATTTTGTTATATTTCCTTCAGACTTTTATGTGTAGTATTCCATAGTAGTTCGTGAGTTGTTGACTCCACGTCTTGGGTAGAGGATTTCAGTATGATTTTCACCTTGTGATTTGTTATTTCCATTTCGATAAAGTATTCCGCATTTATTTAATTGAAATTGTGTTAAAAACAGGATAGTATGAATACAGTGGCTTGCCTAGCTACCACGAGTAGGCGCCATCACGATCCCGATGTTGGGGGAAAATCCGGGTCGTGACAGAAGACAACTCCCAACAATATCCTACTACTGCTTTGTGGTGACGAGCATCCATACACTGGCGTCTAGTATGACCGTGAGTCGTTGAAAAATGATTATTTTGAGATATATTACAGATGAATTGTTATTGTTTTCCCTTGTTGGGACTTGTTGTGAAGATAATTATTGATTGCCCTTGATGGGACGGTTTATGAATTACTGTTTCTTTCTTTGCCCTTAACCGTGATTGTTATTTGGGTGAGGAAGAGTGATAATGCACGAAGGGTGATGCCGTGCCATGTTTATTTATTTATGCACGAAGGTTAATGCCGTGCCATGTTTATTTATTGATTATGCACGAAGGATCATGCCGTGCCCTGTTATTGAACCATGTACGAAGGATCATGCCGTACTATGGATGTGAGGATGAGAGTAAAAGCACGAAGGGTGATGCCGTGCACTTTATTTGCTTATTTGGTGAGGATGAGAGTAAAAGCACGAACGGTGATGCCGTGCACTTTATTTACTTATTTGGTGAGGATGAGAGTAAAAGCACGAAGGGTGATGCCGTGCAACTATTTGCCATTCCTTGACTTGATATTACTTGTTTTTCCATTATATTTTATTTGGGTGATGACGTGCAACTATTTGCCATTCCTTGACTTGATATTACTTGTGTTTCCATTATACCTTGTTTTCCTTGTGAACTTATTAACCGTTGTTAATTGTTGAGTTCTTTGAGATATTCCTTATTGTGTTATTACTTGGTTAATTCTTGTTATTTGTGGTAATATATATATTAAAGAATTGGGATCGGGTGGTACGCCTACCACAAGATATAATTATTGATACAATGAGATCGGGTGGTATGCCTACCACAAGATATAATTTATTGATACAGTTGGGAGCGGGTGGTACGCCTACCACGAGATATGAAAAGAAAAATAAAGAATTGAGACACGAAAGTAAGATTTAATTATGTGGATTAGATTAATCTGGATATTATGAGTTATTGATTGTTATTGCAGAGTAGAGTATTTCCTTATAAATGTTTATGTACATATATATATATATATATATATATATATATATATATTGCAACTGCACAGGTTTATGTGGGTGTCTGGTCCTAGGCTTGTCACTACTTCGCCGGGATAGGCCAGGCACTTACCAGCACATGGGGTCGGTTGTGCTGGATACTACACTTCGTGCGTTTTTGCACAGGTCCAAGTTACGATCAGGAGCAACAGCAGTAAATCGATTGCGTGGAAGTTAATCACATTTGAGACCGAGGTAGCTTGCAGACGTCCGCAAGCTCGGCGTCTCTCTCTTTACTTATGTTTTAGCTGTAGTCTCTTTGTTCCGAGACACACAGATTATGTTATATTTCTTTCAGACTTTTATGTGTAGTATTCGGTAGTAGTTCGTGAGTTGGTGACTCCACGTCTTGGGTAGAGGATTTTCAGTATGGTTTTACCTTGAAACTGCTTAATACTATTTCGATAAAGTATTCCGCATTTATTTAATTAAAAATGTATTAAAAACAGGATAGTATGAATACAGTGGCTTGCCTAGCTACCACGAGTAGGCGGCATCATGATCCTGATGTTGGGGGAAAAATCCGGGTCGTGACAAGTTGGTATCAAAGCTCTAGGTTACATAGGTCTCACCACTCACGAACAAGCTTAGTCGAGTTTGAGAGGTAGGTACGGAGACGTCTGTACTTGTCCTCCAGAGTCTATTGAGTTAGGAAAAGTCTCTTATTTGTTCTTTCTTATCGTGCGAATTCATTCTTCAAATGTTAAATTGAATTTCTACTCTTGTCTTCCCACGAATGGCGAAGTCACGTACCGCTTCTTCAGCCGAACAATGGCACGGGCTGGTGATAGATCAACTATGCCTTCAAAAGTTTTACGGAGGTCGGATAGGTTTCACCAAACTCTTCCCTACCACCTTCAGCGGTGCATCTTTTGAGAACCCACGGGATCGTGCTTGATCGCTGTTATGAGGAATTGCAGAACGTGGGAATAGACGAATGCGAGGGGGTTCATTTTATTGTGCTATGGAGGGCAAACAGAAGTAGTGGGAAGATAATGTATTTACCACACCAGTTATGGTCCCAACGGAAGATGCAATTATATCAGGAGATCATCCAATAAATCGTGTTGGGTTTCAACGGACCTAGACGTCCGGTCGATGTGTTGGAGTTGTGAAGGACAAATATGGTGAGTTATTGGAATGTATATATATGGTATGGAAAGGTCCTCCAAATAATTTATACATATTTAAGGTTGGTTCTTTTCATGGGGTAAGAATCGCCTCCAGAGAATGACGAAGAGTATATGAGTAAATGGGGTAGCTCAGCAGTGTTAAGCCAACATAGCAAAAGAAGAAATTGGCCGTCGATGTTTGTGACAAGCCTACGAAGAGGGCAAACCGGCCAATGCAACGCTATCTACTAAACTCTATTTTAAGAAAATGTTCTGAAGACGTCACCCCCGAGATTCTCTGCAATATGTGGTATGTGCGATCTGAACGGTTGTACCAGGTCACAATGACTGTGTCCGAATATATATTGCCATGAGCAATAAGTTAACTGATCCTTAAAGGAATTGCTGTGAATGTGGAATATTGGAGAAATACAATTTTAGGAAAGCACTCAGGCTACACGCTCCATTGCAGTTAATAATTATCCTACCTGGCCAGCCAGATGTAGAGGTTATGATGTTAGAGGTGGAGGTGAAAATCCTAGAGGTGGAGACCCGACCATTGATATAATTTTTATGATATGAGGGAGGTCACTACACCAAATGTGGTCATCACACGTATAATTCAGATTGTTATAGACAGAATAATTTTTCCCTTAATTTGATTTGGTTTTTGAAAGAAAATTTAGGCGAGTCCTTTTAACATGCTCCATTCATGAGCGAGCATCGTAATCATCAAACCTACTTAGGGAAATACTCACTTTGAGATATTACATGAGGATAGACATCCCTATTATTAGGTGTTAGTCACTAAAATATCCATGAGGCTAAGAGTGACTTTATATTACTTATTACAGTGGGTTTTGATATAATTTTCGGGATAACTAATTTTAATCGTTAATTGTGCTCCCTATCAGTATGAGGGCTTATTTTATGTCGTGATTATCTTTGACGGACAATTATTGAAAGGAAGAAAGAAAGGAAATGAAAAATTTCAGATGATATGATGTGCAAGCACTCTGATTCAGAGTTGAGGATGAGATCCTCCAATTTTTGGCATAATGTGAAATATTTCTAAGCCGAGCTTCAAGCTGCGGTGGATATCATATGAGGACTGGGTCCTGGTAGTAAGAGTTTATGTGTTTAAAATTCTTCTTTTATGAAATTAATATTTTCGTATTGCATTCGTAAATAAGAGTCATGCCCGTTAGGACTATTTGACAATTCTTGTATAGTTTCTATTCATATTTAGCCATTTCTATTTTGAAACCGTTGAACTTAGCCTTTGAGACGAGCACCCAGGTGTGTATAAATATGACTCATTAATTCAAAAAAAATATCACGAGGTCTCCATACCTCATTCTGAGTAAAGTGGAATTTGTAGAATAAGGTATTTGATAACGGGGTTAATTGACGATGTTGTAATTTAAGAACAACTCTTATGGCCAGACTTCAGAGTCATGGATATGTGCATACGCATGAGGTGTTCGTGCCTTATTTAGACTTGTTCGTTGTAGTCTTCATTGTTTACATATTGACATACTCCTGCAGTCATGAGGAGCATGCGCAACATCTCAGAGTGACTTTGCAGACTCTGAAGGATAATCAGCTATATGCCAAATTTTCGAAATGTGAGTTCTGGTTGAGTTCGGTAGCATTTCTGGGTCACATTGTATCAGTGGAAGGTATTCAAGTGGAACCAAAGAAGATTGAGGCAGTCCAGAATTGGCCTCGACCAGCTTCGGTGACTGAGATCCGGAGTTTCTTGGGATTGGCAGGTTACTACCGTCGATTTGTAGAGGGGTTTTCTTCTATTGCAGCCCCGATGACCAGGTTGACCCAGAAGGGTGTCCAGTTCCAGTGGTCAGAGGAGTGTGAGGCGAGCTTCAAGACAGCCTTGACCACTGCGCCAGTGTTGATACTACCTACGGGTGCAGGGCCTTATACAGTTTATTGTGACGCATCTCGTACAGAGCTTGGTGCAGTGTTAATGCAGGATGGCAAGGTTATTGCCTATGCTTCGAGGCAGTTGAAGATGCATGAAAAGAATTACCCAGTGCATGATCTAGAATTTGTGGCGATTATTCACGCATTGAAGATCTGGAGGCATTATTTGTATGGTGTAGTATGTGAAGTATACACCGATCATAAGAGTCTTCGGTATTTGTTTAAACAAAAAGAGTTGAATTTGAGGCAGAGAATGTGGCTGGTATTGCGGAAAGATTATGATGTCACCTTTTTATATCATCGGGGAAAAAGCAAACGTGGTGGCTGACGCTTTGAGTAGGAAGTCAGCCAGTATGGGCAGTCTTGTTTATATTCCAGTCAATCAGAGGCCAATTGCTTTGGATGTTCAGTCCTTGGCCAATCGATTTGCGAGGTTGGATATTTCTGAGCCTAGTCGAGCACTAGCTTGTGCGATCGCTCGCTCTTCATTATTGGAGCGTATCCGCGATCAACAATATAATGATTCCTATTTATGTGACCTTAGAGACACGGTTCAGCGAGGAGGTGCTAATCAGGTCACCTTAGATGCTGATGGGATCAATTCCTGCCTTTGGCAGAGTTTGCTTATGATAATAGTTATCAATCGAGCATCCGGATGGCTCCTTATGAAGCGTTTTATGGTAGGCGGTGTCGTTCTCCGGTTGAATGGTTTGAACCGGGAGAAACTCGGTTATTCGGTACAGATTTATTTCAGGAGGCCTTAGATAAGGTCAAGATTATTCAAGATAGGCTTCGCACAGCTCAGTCTAGACAAAAGAGCTATGAAGATCGCAAGGTTCGAGAGATGACTTTCATGATTGGGGAACGAGTATTGCTCCGAGTGTCGCCTATGAAGGGCGTGATGAGGTTCGGTAAGAAGGGCAAGCTCAGCCCTAGGTATATTGGCCCATTTGAGATTCTAGACCGAGTGGGAGGGGTGGCTTACAGACTAGCTTTGCCGCCTAGCTTATCAGCCGTGCATCCAGTTTTTCATGTATCTATGCTTCAGAGATACCACGGCAATCCCACACATGTGTTAGACTTAAGTACTGTCTAATTGGACAATGATCTATCCTACGAGGAGGAGTCAGTGGCCATTCTAGACTGGCAGGTTCGACAGTTGAGGTCAAAGAGTTATCCTTCTGTGCGTGTTCGGTGGAGAGGTCAGCCTCCTGAGGCATCGACCTGGGAGTCCGAGTCTGATATGCGGAGCCGCTACCCACACTTGTTTCCTGACTCAGGTTCTTCTTTCTTTTGTCCGTTCGAGGACGAACGGTTGTTTTAGAGGTGGAGATTGTGACGACCCAAAGGGTCATCACTTATTTAATTAATCATTTCGAGCTTCTGAGGCCTTGAAAACCTCATTCTATGTTGCCTCGATTTACGTGCATGATCCGAGCATGTAGCCGGAAAGATTTTGTGATAGAAAATATGAATTCTATGAAAAATTTGGATAAAAATGATATTAATATTGATATGGTTGACTTCGGTCAACATTTTTGGTAAACGGATCCGGACCGAGATTGGATGGTCCCGAGAGGTCCGTAGGAAAATATGGGACTTGGACATGCGTCCGGAGTCGAATTCCGAGGCCTAGAGCCCAAGTTATGAATTTTTATGTGAAATTGTTTTTGATGTAATTATTAAAGGAAATAAATTAATTGACCTTGGTATCGGGCTCGTATTTTGGTTCCGACGCCCGGTACAAGTCTTAAATATTATATATGTGATTTCCGTAAAGTTTGGTGACATTTGGATGTCGTTTGAGATGTTTTGGACCTTGAGTCCCAAGTTTGAAAGTTTTGAAAACTAAAGGTATGAAAATCATGCATTTGAGGCTTGATTTGATTAAAACGAAGTGATATTGGCGATGTGATCGCACGAACAAGTTCATAATGTGTTTTTGAGGTTATGTACATGTTTGGTTTGGAGCCCGGGGGCTCGGGTAAAGATTTGATAGGCCGTTGGATGAAATTCTGAATTTTTGAACTGCTGGTATTTCACCCAGCTGTTGGCTTCGCAATTGCGAAGAATTTCTCGCAATTGCGAAGGGGACAGTGTAAGGCAAGGCTCGCAAATGCGAACCTTTATCGCAAATGCGAAGCCCCCTTTGACCCAGCCTTGTTCGCAAATGCGAACAATTGTTCGCATTTGCGAAGGTCCCCAGTGCCTGCCTATGTTCGCAAATGCGAATAAAAGTTCGCAAATGCGAACATTCCCCATACTGCCTTGGTTCGCAAATGCGAACCATTGTTCGCAAATGCGAACACTGCCTTATACAGCATGTGTTCGCAAATGCGAACATTAGTTCGCAAATGCGAACTGTTCGCAAATGCGAACAAATGTTCGCAAATGCGAACTTTCCAGCCTTAGCTTATTTTTCAAACTCCAGAAATTGGTCGGGGTTCGCAATTGCGAACCCATGTTCGCAAATGCGAACACAGAGGCCTGTAAAACACGATTTTCAGTCATTTCTTCACTTTTTACAAAACAAAAACACCCATTTGCGATTCTTCACGGATTTCTTCTTCATCAAAACGATTGTAAGTCACTTTTTACTTAATTCTTTCAATTCCTAACATCATTAATCATGTTTTTCATAAGAAATCAAAGATTTTCATGGTAGAATTCTTGTTTTTGTTAGAAAATAGGTTTTTCATAAATTGGGGAATTGGACCTCGAATTGAGGTCCGATTTTGAAACAAATTATATACATGAACTCGTGGGGGGATGGGTAACCGGATTTTGGTCCTAACCTCGAATTCCGACCATGTGGGCCCGGGGTTGAAATTCACTATTCCGGGCAGAATGTTGTAAAAGTTGTATTTGGTCTTAAGAATTAGTTTGTTGAGTAGTATTGATGATATTAAATCAATTGTGTATAGATACGATTGGATTGGAGCCAAATTTGAAAGAAGGAGACATTTCCACGGATTGAATTGTTCATAAGCATTTGAGGTAAGTGTTTGTTCTATCCTAGCTTGAGGGAATAGGATTATGTGTTATGTGTTATGTGATCGAGTGCGGTGTATGGGCCGTGGTGACGAGCATCCATACACTGGCGTCTAGTATGACCGTGAGTCGTTGAAAAATGATTATTTTGAGATATATTACGGATGAAATGTTATTGTTTTCCCTTGTTGGGACTTGTTGTGAAGATAATTATTGGTTGCCCTTGATGGGACGGTTTATGAATTACTGTTTCTTTCTTTGCCCTTAACCGTGATTGTTATTTGGGTGAGGAAGAGTGATAATGCACGAAGGGTGATGCCGTGCCATGTTTATTTATTTATGCACGAAGGTTAATGTCGTGCCATGTTTATTTATTGATTATGCACGAAGGATCATGTCGTGCCCTGTTATTGAACCATGTACGAAGGATCATGCCGTACTATGGATGTGAGGATGAGAGTAAAAGCACGAAGGGTGATGCCGTGCACTTTATTTGCTTATTTGGTGAGGATGAGAGTAAAAGCACGAAGGGTGATGCCGTGTACTTTATTTGCTTATTTGGTGAGGATGAGAGTAAAAGCACGAAGGGTGATGCCGTGCAACTATTTGCCATTCCTTGACTTGATATTACTTGTTTTTCCATTATATTTTATTTGGGTGATGCCGTGCAACTATTTGCCATTCCTTGACTTGATATTACTTGTTTTTCCATTATATATTATTTGGGTGATGCCGTGCAACTATTTGCCATTCCTTGACTTGATATTACTTGTTTTTCCATTATATTTTATTTGGGTGATGCCGTGCAACTATTTTCCATTCCTTGACTTGATATTACTTGTGTTTCCATTATACCTTGTTTTCCTTGTGAACTTATTAACTGTTGTTAATTGTTGAGTTCTTTGAGATATTCCTTATTGTGTTATTACTTGGTTAATTCTTGTTATTTGTGGTAATATATATATTAAAGAATTGGGATCGGGTGGTACGCCTACCACAAGATATAATTATTGATACAATGAGATCGGGTGGTATGCCTACCACAAGATATAATTTATTGATACAATTGGGAGCGGGTGGTACGCCTACCACGAGATATGAAAAGAAAAATAAAGAATTGAGACACGAAAGTAAGATTTAATTATGTGGATTAGATTAATCTGGATATTATGAGTTATTGATTGTTATTGCAGAGTAGAGTATTTCCTTATAAATGTTTATGTACATATATATATATATATATATATATATATATATATATATATATATATATATATATATATATATATATTACACAGGTTTATGTGGGTGTCTGGTCCTATGCTTGTCACTACTTCGCCGGGATAGGCCAGGCACTTACCAGCACATGGGGTCGGTTGTGCTGATACTACACTTCGTGCGTTTTTGCACAGGTCCAGGTTACGATCAGGAGCAGCAGCAGTAAATCGATTGCGTGGGAGTTGATCATATTTGAGACCGAGGTAGCTTGCAGACGTCCGCAGGCCCGGCATCTCTCTCTTTACTTATGTTACTAGTTGTAGTCTCTTTGTTCCGAGACAAACAGATTATGTTATATTTCTTTCGGACTTTTATGTGTAGTATTCAGTAGTAGTTCGTGAGTTGGTGACTCCACGTCTTGGGTAGAGGATTTCAGTATGGTTTTACCTTGTAACTGCTTAATATTATTTCGATAAAGTCTTCCGCATTTATTTAATTAAAGTTATATTAAAAACAGGATAGTATGAATACAGTGGCTTGCCTAGCTACCACGAGTAGGCGCCATCACGATCCTGATGTTGGGGAAAAATCCGGGTCGTGACAATATCATCATTAGGGATGACCACAGGTTCGGATAAAGGAAGGGCAGGAGAAGCTTCAATTTCGTCATCAGTGACGATTTGTCTCCTGACCCTTGGCTTGGCTACCAAGGCACCATCATCATCATCATAATCCTCTTCAACTTCAAGGTCATCTTCAAGAGCGGATTTCCTTTTCTTAGATCTTGCAGTAATGGGAACATCCGAATGTGAACCTAAGAAGATGTCTTGGCCACGCAATGCTAAAATGCCTCCGAGGGTAAGTCCACAAGTGGCAAAACCTAAAAAAAAGGGAAAAGTTTAGAAAAAAAAAAGAATACAAACCGGTAAAATAGAAGGGAAAAGCTTCTTACAGTGGGTCTTTGGTTTCCATCCATGTTGTTTAGCAATGTTTTTCCAGGTCCTGCCCTCCATTGGAGAAACTTTCAAAAGTTTATCTACCCAACCACGGATATTAGCGACGGAAGTAACCACACCTACGGTTGCTAAAAGGGAAATGAGATAGGTAAGATAGATGAAAAGAAAGAATAAAACACGTATGGTAAAAAATACTTACGTGCAAAATTCCACTCTTCTGGGAAGCGAAGGTATTTTTCACTAACTAAGCTTGCGGTAGGAGTGGAGACATACCGAACATACCATCCACGGTCTTTGTCGTCCTTCGGGCTCACCAGTACTCTTTTGCTTCGAGCTGTGAAGCTCAAAACTCCATTTCTGAGAAGCCTAATGGAGTATAGATGAAGCAAATGAGGGAAAGTAAACTCTACATCAGCTTTAGTAGTGAGATGTCTTAAACAAGCAACGACTCGCCGCACTATTGGGCCGATTTGCCCCAAACAAATATTGAAGAAGCGACAGAAGTCCGGAATAACCGGGTCGATGGCCGGGTTAAAACCTAAAGTGAAAGGATAAGTATAGACAAAAGAGTATCCTATAATATAGGAAGTAATCCTTTGATTTGGGTTAGGAATAATAATAGGAAAATCGCCAGCCCAGTGGCATTCACTCCTAACAATTGGAGCCAGAGCACTTGTAATCATAGTGGGATAAGGATCGGCACGATCTAGTCCAATTACTTGAGTTTTCAAAGATTCACTATCATGGTGGAAAGAAATTTTGGTAGGAATAATTTCATCTACTAAAGGTTCACGCAACGGCTTTGTAGAATCCCTACTTCTATGAGGATTTCTTTGGGTATGAGAACCTCTAGCCCCAGAAGAAGCATCAGAACTAGAAGGAGGTGTAGAAACACTGCCACGGGTAGAACCCAAGTTGCGTAATCTGCCCCCTCTTCTATGTCTAGTAGGGGCATTAGAAAATTTGTCTAGTATGGGAGTTTTCTTAGGATTCGAAGAAGCCATTGATACAGAAGTGAAATTAAAGCAAGTAAAAAGAAGTGTTCAGTTCAATTTATGAGTAATACAACAAGAAGAAGGGTTATTTATAGTATTGGGAGATTTTGAAAACAAGAAAGAAGAGTACAACGATGGAAGGCGCTATAATGATGATAACTGATACTTCGTGAAGCGAGAAGTCGAAAACAAAGCCTGAAAGAGCGTTGCATGACAGAGCAACCAATGAGGAAGTGACACGCCTGACCGGGTTGCCCCAGTCAAGCGGACCTGGGTGCCTTTCATTCCCACGCGTTACCCCTGTGTTGATTGTTTTTCATTAACCAAATATCTTACTAACCATGAATGATTTCACATTAAACAAATAAAACCATACGAGTGATTCATTAACAAGTTTGCAGTTTTTACAATGCCCGACACAACATAATGTATACATAATATTGGAGTCCCACAGTTTACATGTCTACAGAGCCTCAAGGATACAAAAAAAGGGAATACAATACTTGCCGGTAACAAGGCTCCGGCTATACCTTACAAAACCAAAATGAAATCTAAACAAAAGTGGCATGAACCACACAGGGCCCCAAGGAAGAAAGGGGCTCACCAAAACGGGCGGTGGAAGGAGAAGGATACTACTGCCGATGAGCTGAAGTGCCTGCTATCGATCCACCTACAATCATAACACGAATGTAGCGTCCCCGGCAAAAGGGACGTCAGTACACTTGAATTGTACTGGCATGTATGGACAAACTTTGTCCCAAGTAAACTCAAGCCATTAAATTACATTAAAACTAATCAAGCCGGCCAACCATGTTTTCCACCTTTTACTCATTTCAGATAAGCCTCAACATAAGCACGTTCAAGGTCAACAAATAGAACAACAACCAATCAACCACATAAATTGCAAGTAGTCAAACATAGGGGCAATCGGTGCCCCCCAGGTTGCAAACTCTCCTGCTGTCTCCTTTCACAATTTCACATCATTGATTTTTGTATCAATTTTCAATAGCGATTTCGACCGCTTTCCATCCTTATTGCCCCTGACCACCCTTATTACCTCGGCCACCCTTATCACCCCAACCCACACCTTATTTCCTCACGTTGCGGCGCGCAACACGACCCCGCCTTACACTTTAAAACACAACAATTTCAAACAACAGATAAGGTACTACACACAATTTCAACAAGTTCAAATAAGCAACTTGCACATTGTTTCATGTTCTCAATTATTTTTCAAACCAATATCACAACCATGTTACAATATTTCCACAATTCAAGTGTTTCATATCTTTCCACAATAAACCAATTCTCAAGTGTTTCGTTTGTTTTCCACAAGGTGCCATATAGGCCATCATAAACATTATTCACAATTCTTTACCCAATTCAACTCTCATTTAACTTTCGGTTCATATTCCATACCACATCACTCATATTTCAACAACAACTTTGAATATCCAAACAACAACATCGAGAATTTCACACAATTTGTCAAATTAACATTAACCAAGCAATTTTCACACATATAGGCGATTTCACAAGAATCAAAATTAGCCATACATACCTGGTGATGAGTTTTCTTCCTACTTTATGCTTACCCAAGATATCCTACTCTTGCCAACCTTGTTCTTGAAGACTCTTACTTCTACTCACTTCTTTTTACTAGAAATCAAGTTCAATAATCATGCATGAGTGTAAAAATTCTGTTTTCAAAAGCTATTATATGCAAACCTCTCTTTACCCAATTTAAAGCTGAAAATTCAAAGAAAATAGTTAGGGCTTTTACCTTGAAAAGATTTGGGGAAGTTGAATCTTTGCCCTAGAATCCTTTGAACTAAGATGGTTGGAACAATCTTTGAAGATGAAAGATTTCTCTCTCTAAAAACCCTCTCTTCTCTCTCTAATTTTGGTAAGATGATATGATAAAATGAAGAAGAAAGGTGTTATATTAAAGAAGAGATCGGGTCAAAATGTCACAAAAATCTGGGCCGGGGCAAATCTGCGGTGCACTTTGCGACCGCAGAATCAACATGCGGTCCGCATAGTGACCGCAGAATGGCCTCAAAATGACTCAAGTTCTGTTACAGAATGCGACCAATATGCGGTCCGCATTCTTGATCTGCGGTCGCAAAGTGCACCGCAGATTCACTATGCGATCGCATATCGACCGCATTTTCAACACGATTTTTGGGAGACTTTCTGGAATGTTTTGCGGCAAGAATGCGGTCCGCATATCAGGTTTGCGGTCGCATTCTTGACCGCATATTTGACACTTTTCGAAAAAATTAATTCTCTACATTTTTTAAACTTAAATCACTACCAAGGGTTCCACGCATTCCTAACACATTATTCGGACCATGACACTATAGCTACTAGGTTTTATGCACAAAAATTTTACGGGGCCTTACATGCATGACAGAGCAACCAATAAGGAAGCGACATGTATTAGGTGCATTAAAGGGAAGTGATAGTTGGATCGTCAAAACTCGTCAGAACATTAATGAGGATAAAAATTCTCCTATAATGAAAATCCACTTCCCAAATATTCATATTTATGAATAAATGGAAAGTGGGGGGACTATCTGTATTGGGAAAATTTAAATATACGAGTAAATTATGTGGCATGACACGTGGGACTATTAAAGAAGAACAAAAGGAAAGAGTCGCGCAGACGCGGGTAAAAGAAGTACGAAGAAGCAAAGGAGAAAAGAGGTACGAGTTAAGAGGCTCAAAGAACCGTACCTATTTAAGATACAATAATGAAGGAAATATGAAAAGAGAATGAACCAGGACACATAAAAGAATGAAAATACACGTCAGAGAAGCAAGTACCGGAGCAGCCGTTAAAAAATAATTGTATTAAATGTCAAGATTGTGTAACATAGCATTAAATATAGCATTAAAGGCCATTAAATATTCATAATGGGTTCATCATGGTCTGAAGGTAATACAATCCTTCAAAGAGACCTATAAAAAAGAGAGAAACATGTAAGCATGGGACGATAATTGGAATATACTTTTCTAATTTTCAAGCTTTCATATTTGGCTATTCAATAATTCCTTTTCTTTATTTCCTTTTATGATTATCAGAAGCTCGATTTTCTCATATTTACAAATTTAACTGAAAATATATTTTTTGGTTAAACAAACCTAAATATGCATTCTTTTCCAAGTTATGCACACTAAATAGACACAGCTAATTGAGGATCCTATTAATTAAGTACAATAAGAACTAAGTTGAACAAATAGAAATTAACTAATAATTTTGTATTAACATAAATAAGAAGTTTATCACCCAATAGGTTCCGTCAAAACCTTAGAGAAGAGTTTAGCTACTCATAACTATGGGAACAAAAGATAGAATAGAATTCATAATGAAAATTCACAAGAAAAGAAGAAAGTTGTTTGGACAAATCTTTCACGCTAGGTTTCCTTGCAAAAGTACTCTAAAAATACAATGCTTGCCTCCTTTGGGCGAATCCTAAGGTCTTATATAGGGTTTATGTCACGACCCGGATTTTCCCCCAACATCGGGATCGTGATGGCGCCTACTCGTGGTAGCTAGGCAAGCCACTGTATTCATACTAGCCTGTTTTTAACACAATTTTAATTAAATAAATGCGGAATACTTTATCGAAATAGAAATAACTAATTACAAGCTACTAGGTTCCACGCATCACTACCAAGGGTTCCACGCATTCCTAACACATTATTCGGACCATGACACTATAGCGACTAGGTTTTATGCACAAAAATTTTACGGGGCCTTACATCCTCCCCCCCTTAAGATCATTCGTCCTCGAATGAGGATTTGAAAATGAGTTGGTTTTGAAAGACATGCTATGCAAACTATCAAAATTTTAACAAACTCTTATATTTTAGAAAAATTTCGCCAGAGTTTCCTTTGTATTACGGACATATCCACCTGTCAGAGGGCCCCCGAAACACATTACCAAACAACAATACACAAATACAACTTTTCCCACAACTGGTATACACTTTCTTACCTCAACGAATGCACATATTCTATCACATTGTTACAATTGCACATAAACTAGTCACTTCAATGAATTCTTACCTTATTCAACCATTTTAACACACCATGTACACTTAACAAACCATTACCAATCTACAGTTACTATTAGTTGTTTATTTAACACGTAAATCCTTTATAAGGCTTTCATTTATCAAGAACGGTTCAAGTGACCCAAGGCAACAACACATTTAACTCATTACAAAATGAAGGGGACTTTACTAATACTAAGAGGGAAACAACTTGGACAAGATAGCAGTTACTAGGAGTAGAAGGGTCACCTAATCCCTTCTAGGCTTGATCGAACAAATGGGGGTACTTTTCCTTCATCTCTTTTTCCGCTTCCCATGTGGCCTCCTCAACTTGTTGACTTCGCCACAATACTTTAACAGAGGCAACTTCCTTATTTCTCAATTTACGGACTTGCCTATCAAGAATGGCAACTGGAACTTCTTCATATGACAAATCTTCATTAACCTCTATAGCTTCGAATGGCATGATGGTGGATGGATCTCCAATCACTTTCTTCAACATGGACACATGGAATACCGGGTGCACTGATGACATCTCGGGAGGCAACTCTAGCCTATAAGCAACTTGACCAATCCTTTGAACGATCCGATATGGCCCGACATACCTAGGACTCAATTTCCCTTTCTTTCCGAATCGCATGACTCCCTTCATAGGAGATACCCATAAGAACACCCAATCATCGACTTGAAACTCCAAATCCCTTCGACGAACGTCTGCATAGGACTTTTGACGACTCTGTGCTGTTTTCATTCTCTCCTGAATAACCTTGACCTTTTCCATAGCTTCGTACACCATATCCGGCCCTAGCAATTCCGCTTCACCTACCTCAAACCACCCGATTGGCGATCTACATCTTCTCCCGTACAATGCCTCAAATGGGGCCATCTGAATGCTAGCATGATAGCTATTATTGTAAGCAAATTCTATCGGTGGCAAGTGTTCATCCCAATTACCTTTAAAATCTAAGACACAAGCCCGTAACATATCTTCGAGCGTCTGAATGGTCCGCTCGGCCTGGCCGTCGGTCTGCGGATGGAAAGCTGTGCTGAGATTCACCTGAGTTCCCAAACCTTGCTGAAACTTCTTCCAAAAGTTAGCTGTGAACTGAGCCCCGCGATCCGAGATAATAGAAAGTGGAGTGCCATGAAGTCTTATCTCCTTGATGTACAATCTTGCATATTGCTCCGCAGTATCAGTGGACTTGACAGGCAGGAAATGAGCTGATTTGATGAGTCGATCCACTATCACCCATATTGAGTCAAACTTATGCTGAGTGCGAGGTAACCCCACCACGAAATCCATATTGATCATCTCCCATTTCCACCTTGGTATTTCTATAAGCTGAGTTAATCCACCAGGCCGTTGATGCTCGGCCTTCACTTGTTGACAGTTCGGGCATTTAGCTACAAAGCTTGCCACATCCCTTTTCATACCGTTCCACCAATAAATCTCCTTGAGATCGTGATACATTTTCGTTGAACCAGGGTGCACAGAATACCTGGAAGTATGAGCCTCTGCCATTACCCTTTCCCGAAGCTCGTCCACATCCGGAACACATAGCCTATCTTGACACCGCAATACATCATCTTCGCTGCTGAGTACAAATGTTGAGGTCTTGTTATTCATGATTGCTTCCTTTACCCGAACCAATGCTGGATCCATGAACTGTTTTTCCTTGATTTCCGCGACCAATGATGATTCTGCTCCATTATGCACCAAAATATCCCCCTTGTCTGACGCCGAGATACGAACCCCCAAACTGGCTAATTGGTAAACCTCTCGAGCCAGGTGTCTCTGATCCACACCCAAATGAGCCAAACTACCCATGGATTTTCGACTAAGAGCGTCGGTCATGTCTTTTGGGCTAACCAATGTCCCAGCAGCTTTCATGGACCTTATGAATCGGGTTTTCAAGCCATTCCTAGATTCCTTTGTAATTGTATTCATTGATGACATCCTCATTTACTATCGGAGCAGGAAAGATCATGTCGTTCACCTCAGAGCAGCATTGCAGACCCTTCTTCAGCATTAATTGTATGCCAAGTTCTCAAAATGTGAGTTTTGGTTGGAGTCCGTAGCCTTTCTAGGGCATGTTATTTCCAGTGAGGGAATTCAGGTGGATCCTCAGAAGATTGCGGCAGTGAAAGATTGGCCTAGACCCACGACCCCGACAGAGATTCGCAGCTTTTTGGGTCTGGCAGGGTACTATCGGAGGTTTGTAGAGGGATTCTCAACCCTCGCCTCCCCATTGACTAAATTGACGCAGAAAGCAGTTAAGTTCCAGTGGTCCGAAGCATGTGAGAAAAGTTTCCAAGAATTGAAGTCAAGATTGACCTCGGCACCGGTATTGGCCTTGCCAGAAGGCACAGAGGGATTTGTAGTCTATTGTGATGCCTCCAGAGTCGGTTTGGGATGTGTATTGATGCAGCACGGAAAGGTTATAGCTTATGCTTCCAGGACAACTCAAGAACCATGAGAAGAATTATCCGACGCATGATTTGGAACTTGCAGCTGTTGTGTTTGCCTTAAAAATATGGCGGCACTATCTTTATGGAGTTCATGTAGATGTGTTTTCAGACCACAAGAGCCTCCAGTATTTGTTCAAGCAGAAAGAGCTGAATCTGAGACAGCGGCGGTGGTTAGAATTACTCAAGGACTATGATATGGACATATTGTACCATCCAGGGAAGGCAAATGTGGTAGCCGACGCTCTTAGTCGGAAATCCATGGGTAGTTTGGCTCATTTGGGTGTGGATCAGAGACCCCTGGCTCGAGAGGTTTACCAATTAGCCAGTTTGGGGGTTCGTATCTCGGCGTCAGGACGAGGGGGATGTCTTGGTGCATAATGGAGCAGAATCATCATTGGTCGCGGAAATCAAGGAAAAACAGTTCATGGATCCAGCATTGGTTCGGGTGAAGGAAGCAGTCATGAATGACAAGACCTCAGCATTTGTACTCAGCAGCGAAGATGGTGTATTGCGGTGTCAAGATAGGCTATGTGTTTCGGATGTGGACGAGCTTCGGGAAAGAGTGATGGCAGAGGCTCATACTTCCAGGTATTCCGTGCACCCTGGTTCAACGAAAATGTATCACGATCTCAAGGAGATTTATTGGTGGAACGGTATGAAAAGGGATGTGGCAGGCTTTGTAGCTAAATGTCCGAACCGTCAACAAGTGAAGGCCGAGCATCAACGGCCCGGTGGATTAACTCAGCTTATAGAAATACCAAGGTGGAAATGGGAGATGATCAATATGGATTTCGTGGTAGGGTTACCTCGCACTCGGCGTAAGTTTGACTCAATATGGGTGATAGTGGATCGACTCACCAAATCAGCTCACTTCCTGCCTGTCAAGTCCACTGATACTGCGGAGCAATATGCAAGATTGTACATCAAGGAGATAGTAAGGCTTCATGGCACTCCACTTTCTATCATCTCGGATCGCGGGGCTCAGTTCACAGCTAACTTTTAGAAGAAGTTTCAGCAAGGTTTGGGAACTCGGGTGAATCTCAGCACAACTTTCCATCCACAGACCGACGGTCAGGCCGAGCGGACCATTCAGACGCTTGAAGATATGTTGCGGGCTTGTGTCTTAGATTTTATAAGTAATTAGGATGAACACTTGCCACTGATAGAATTTGCTTACAATAACAGCTATCATGCTAGCATTCAAATGGCCCCGTTTGAGGCATTGTACGGGAGAAGATGTAGATCGCCAATCGGGTGGTTTGAGGTAGGTGAAGCGGAATTGCTAGGACCAGATATGGTGTACGAAGCTATGGAAAAGGTCAAGGTTATTCAGGAGAGAATGAAAACAGCACAGAGTCGTCAAAAGTCCTATGCGGACATTCGTCGAAGGGATTTGGAGTTTCAAGTCGATGATTGGGTGTTCTTGAGGGTATCTCCTATGAAGGGAGTCATGCGATTCGGGAAGAAAGGAAAATTGAGTCCTAGGTATGTCGGGCCATATCGGATCGTTCAAAGGATTGGTCAAGTTGCTTATAGGCTAGAGTTGCCTCCTGAGATGTCAGCGGTGCACCCGGTATTCCATGTGTCCATGTTGAAGAAAGTGATTGGAGATCCATCCACCATCATGCCAGTTGAAACTATAGAGGTTAATGAAGATTTGTCATATGAAGAAGTTCCAGTTGCCATTCTTGATAGGCAAGTCCGTAAGTTGAGAAATAAGGAAGTTGCCTCCGTTAAAGTATTGTGGCGAAGTCAACAAGTTGAGGAGGCCACATGGGAAGCGGAAAAAGAGATGAAGGAAAAGTACCCCCATTTGTTTGATCAAGCCTAGAAGAAATTAGGTGACCTTCCTACTCCTAGTAACTGTCATCTTGCCTAAGTTGTTTCCCTCTTAGTGTTAGTAAAGTCTCCTTCATTTTGTAATGAATTTAATGTGTTGTCACGTTTGGGTCATTTGAGCCTTTCTTGATAAATGAGAGCCTTATAAAGATTTACGTGTTTAATAAACAACTAATAGTAAGTTTAGATTGGTAATGGTTTGTTAAGTGTACATGGGTGTTAAAATGGTTAAATAAGGTGAAAATTCATTGAAGTGACTAGTTATGTGCAACTGTAACAATGTGATAGAATATGTGCATTCGTTGAGATAAGAAAGTGTATACCAGTTGTGAAAGGTGTTGTATTTGTGTATTGTTGTTTGGTAATGTGTTTCGGGGGCCCTCTGACAGGTGGATATGTCCATAATACAAAGGAAACTCTGGCGAAATTTTTCTAAAATATAAGAGTTAGTCAAAATTTTGATAGCTTGCATATCATGTCTTTCAAAACTCATTTATTTCAAAATCCTCATTCGAGGACGAATGATCTTAAGGGGGGAGGATGTAAGGCCCCGTAAAATTTTTGTGCATAAAACCTAGTAGTTGTGGTGTCATGGTCCGAATAATGTGTTAGGAATGCGTAGAATTCTTCGCGGCGAGCTTGCTCGCCGCGGTTCGGACCCTTGGTAATGATTTAAGTTTCAAAAATGTAGAGAAATAATTTTTCCGAAAAAGTGTCAAATGTGCGGTCAAGAATGCGACCGCAAACCTGACATGCGGACCGCATTCTGACCGCAAATCGTTCCAGAGAGTTGCCCAAATCCGTGTCAAATGTGCGGTCGATATGCGATCGCATGTCAATCTGCGGTGCACTTTTGCGACCGCAGAATCAACATGCGGTCCGCATAGTGACCGCATGTCTTAACAGAACCTGCGTAATTTTTTGAGCCATTCTGCGGTCACTATGCGGACCGCATGTTGATTCTGCGGTCGCATAGTGACCGCATATTCGACCCCGGCCCAGATTTTGTAACATTTTGACCCGATCTCTTCTTTAATATAACACACTTCTTCTTCATTTTATCATATTATCTTACCAAAAATTAGAGAGAGAAGAGAGGGTTTTTAGAGAGAGAAGTTCTTCATCTTCAAGGATTGTTTCAACTACTTAATTCCAAGGGATTCTAGGGCAAGGATTCAACTTCCCCAATATTTTCAAGGTAAAAACCCTAACTATTTTCTTTGATTTTCAGTTTTAATTGGGTAAAGAGAGGTTTTCATATAATAGCTTTTAAAAATAGAATTTTTACACTCATGCATGATTATTTAACTTGATTTCTAGTAAAAAGAAGTGAGTAGAAGTAAGAGTCTTCAAGAACAAGGTTGGCAAGAGTAGGATATCTTGGGTAATCATAAAGTAGGAAGAAAACTCATCACCAGGTATGTATGGCTAATTTTGATTCTTGTGAAATCGCCCTTATGTGTAAAATTGTTTGGCATGTGTTGATTTGAGAAATTGTATGTGATTAATTGATGTTGTTGTTGGATATTCAAAGTTGTTGTTGAACTATGAGTGTTGTGGTAAGAAATATGAACCGAAAGGTAAATGAGAGTTGAATTGGGTAAAGAATTTGTGAATAATGATTATGATGGCCTATATGGCACCTTGTGGAAAAGAAATCGAAACACTTGAGAATTGGTTTATTGTGGAAAGAGATGAAACACTTGAATTATGGAAAATTGTTGAATATACATGTGTGAATATTATTGAATGTGGAAACATTGTAACTTGGTTGTGATATTGGCTTGAGAAGTAATTGAGAACATGAAACAATGTGCAAGTTGCTTATTTGAACTTGTTGAAATTGTGTGTAGTACCTTATCTGCTGTTTGAAATTGTTGTGTTTTCATCTGTAAGGCGGGGTCGTGTTGCGCGCCGCAACGTGGTGAAATAAGGTGTGGGTTGGGGTGATAAGGGTGGCCGAGGTAATAAGGGTGGTCGGGGGCAATAAGGATGGAAAGCGATCGAAATCGCTATTGAAAATTGATACATAAATCAATAATGTGAAATTGTGAAAGGAGACAGCAGGAGAGTTTGCAACCTGTGGGGCACTGATTGCCCCTTTGTTTGACTACTTGTGTTTTACGTGATTGATTGGTTATTGTTAAATTGGTTGATCGTGGAAAGTGCTTTGTGTGAGAATTATTTGAAATGAGGAAAATGTGGAAACATGGTTGGTTGGCTTAATTGGATTGTTGATGTAATTTAATGGCTTGAGTTTACTTGGGACAAAGTTTGTCCATACATACCAGTACAATTTAAGTGTACTGACGTCCCTTTTGCCGGGGGCGCTACATTCGTGTCATGATTGTAGGTGGATCGGTAGCAGGCACTTCAGCTCATCGGCAGTAGTATCCTTCTCCTTCCACCGCCCGTTTTGGTGAGCCCCTTTCTTCCTCGGGGCCTTGTGTGGTTCTTGCCACTTCGGTTTGGATTTCATTTTGGTTTTGAAAGGTATAGCCGGAGCCTTGTTACCGGCAAGTATTGTATTTCCTTTTTGTATCCTAGAGGCTCTGTAGACATGTAAACTGTGAGACTCCAGTCTTATATATATATAAGGTGTTATGTCGGGCGTTGTAAAAGTTGAAATCTTGTTAATGAATCACTCGTATCATTTTATTTGTTTAATGTGAAATCATTCATGATTAGTAATATATTTGGTTAATGAGAAACAGTCATCACAGGGGTAACGCGTGGGAATGAAAGGCACCCAGGTCCGCTTGACTGGGGCAACCACTGGAGGCTCTTGTGGTCTGAAAACACATCTACATGAACCCCATAAAGATAGTGTCGCCATATTTTCAAGGCAAACACAACAGTTGCAAGTTCCAAATCATGCGTCGGATAATTCTTCTCATGGTTCTTGAGTTGCCTGGAAGCATAAGCTATAACCTTTCCGTGCTGCATCAATACACATCCCAAACCGACTATGGAGGCATCACAATAGACTACAAATCCCTCTGTGCCTTCTGGCAAGGCCAATACTGGTGCCGAGGTCAATCTTGACTTCAATTCTTGGAAACTTTTCTCACAAGCATCGGACCACTGGAACTTCACTGCCTTCTGCGTCAGTTTCGTCAATGGGGAAGCGAGGGTTGAGAATCCCTCTACAAACCTCCGATAGTACCCTGCCAAACCCAAGAAGCTACGAATCTCTGTCAGGGTCGTGGGTCTATGCCAATCTTTCACTGCCGCAATCTTCTGAGGATCCACCTGAATTCCCTCACCGGAAATAACATGCCCTAGAAAGGCTACGGACTCCAACCAAAACTCACATTTTGAGAACTTGGCATACAGTTGATGCTGAAGAAGGGTCTGCAATGCTGCTCTGAGGTGAATGGCATGATCTTCCCTGCTCCGAGAGTAGATGAGGATGTCGTCAATGAATACAATTACAAAGGAATCTAGGAATGGCTTGAAAACACGATTCATAAGGTCCATGAAAGCTGCTGGGGCATTGGTTAGCCCAAAAGACATGACCAAAAACTCGAAGTGACCATAACGAGTTCTGAAGGCGGTCTTTGGAATATCCTGCTCCCTAATTTTTAACTGGTGGTACCCGGACCGTAAATCAATCTTTGAGAAGAACTTCGCTCCTTGCAATTGGTCAAACAGATCATCCACTCGAGGCAAAGGATATTTATTCTTGATGGTGACTTTGTTGAGCTGCCGATAATCAATACACATTCGAAGTGACCCATCCTTCTTTCTGACAAAAAGAACCGGAGCACCCCACGGCGACACACTCGGTCGTATGAACCCTTTCTCTAATAAATCCCTCGGCTGCTCCTTTAACTCCCTTAACTCTGCTGGCGCCATTCTGTATGGTGGAATGGATATTGGCTGAGTATCTGGCAATACATCGATCCCAAAATCAATCTCCCTATTTGGCGGAATGCCTGGAAGCTCATCCGGAAACACTTCAGGAAATTCATTCACAATTGGCACGGACTCGAGGGTAGGCACCTCTGAGGTGGTGTCCGTTACCCGAACGAGGTGATAGATACACCCTTTCTTAATCATCTTCGAAGCCTTAAGGTAGGAAATAAACCTACCTCTTGGCACTACACCATTTCCTCTCCATTCAATAACTGGCTCGTTAGGGAACTCGAGCCTCATAACTCTCGTTCGACAGTCAAGTTTGGCAAAGCATGAATAGAGCCAATCCATCCCCATAATTACATCAAAATCTACCATCCCAAGCTCAATAAGATCGGTTGTGGTATCACGACCACCCACCGTAACAACACAATTCCTATAGACTCGTGAGGCTGTAATAGAATCACCAACCGGAGTTGACACAGAGAACGACTCATGAAGCTGTTCGGGTTCTATCCCAAAACTTGAAGCAATGAATGGAGTAACATAAGACAAGGAGGACCCCGGATCAATAAGGGCATAGCAATCAACAGTCTGAACAGACAGGATACCTGTAACAACATCTGGGGAAGCCTCGGCATTCTTGCGGCCACTCAATGCATAGAATCGGCTAGGTCCACCCCTACCATGAGCTCCAACCCTAGCTGCACCACGCCCTGCTGATGCTGGAGTACGCGCTGATGATGTAGCAGCCGAAGAACCAGATGACAGAGCAGATCCCCTACCTATACCCTGACGGGGTACACGGCAGTCCCGCTAAATGTGACCTCTCACCCCGCACCCGAAGCACACCGGGATGTCAAGGTAGCAAGTCTCTATATGAAATCTCCCACACTTGGGGCATGTAGGTCTCCCCTGCTGCCGGGATCTCACCCCAGGACGACCAGACTGACGAGACCTCCTGCTGTCCGAACCGGGTCTCGAGTAACTGCCCTGCTGATGAGTGTGCACGGATGGCGGTGCACTCGCGGAGGACTGAGCATATGACTGGGATGGCCCCGATGACCCTTTCCCTGGAAGTGATCTCCCCGAATGACCCATTGACCGAGCCCTGCTGCTACTTTCTCTTTCTGCACGAATCTTCAATTTCCTGGCCTCTGTGGCCCGAGCAAACCCCACGATCCTCCCATAGTTCATATCTGAGTGCAAAGCTGCTGTGGCGGCCTCATTCACTACCAAAGGGCTAAGGCCCTGAACAAACCGTCGAACCGGGCATCCATGGTCGACACTAAATGAGGAGCGTACTTGGACAACCTTACGAACTCCATGTGATACTCCCAAACACTCATACTACCCTGTTTGAGGACCTCGAACTCTGTGGCACGGGCTGCCATCACCTCGGCAGGCAAGAAATGGTCCATAAATGCATCCACGAACTCATCCCATCTGGCCGGAGGGCTCCCTTCTTCACGGGAATCCTCCCACATTTCGAACCATGAACGTGCCGCTCCCTTCAGCCTATAAGAGGCCAACTCTACCCCCTCTATATCTGTAGCCTTCATCACTCTGAGGGTCTTGTATATCTCATCAAGGAATTCCTGTGGGTCAGCCTCTGGATCGGTACCTGAAAATTCTGGAGGGGCCAATCGCAAGAACTGGTGGACTCTGGAGCCAAAGGAATCTCCCTGTCCGCCGGAGGATGCAGGGGCATCATGGGATCTCTGGGCCTGGGCGGCCACTAACTGTGTTAACATATGGATGGCTCCCCTAAGTTCTTCATTAGAGATACCAGAGCCCGAAGCGGGAACTGTATCTGAGTCAGGAACACCGGCAGGAGGAATGGTGGCATCCTCTGCCGCAGCTGGAATAGGGACACTTGGGTTTTGAACAGATGGGCCAGGCAAATTCGGGACTGGTGGGTCATTCTCTCCCACGGCATCGGGTACATGATTAATAGCCGCACTTGGGCCGGCATTGGCCCTAAGGCCGAGTCTAGCCTTCTTCTTAGGTGCCATATTCTGAAAATTTGGGAACAAGGCGCGAATTAGACACGGATATTTCCACATTGCACTTTACCGCACGAAATAGATTAACAAAGAAGTAGGTAAATTCCTAAATGCCCGTGTAGCCCCCTACTTATATGATGTGGTCGACAACACACCTATAAGAAGGGCACTACTAGACACGGCTCCGAGACATCCTAGGACACTTTAAAAACCATAGGTTCTGATACCAAGTTTGTCACGCCCCAAATCGAGGAACATGACCGGCGCCTGACCGGGTTGCCCCAGTCAAGCGGACCTGGGTGCCTTTCATTCCCACGCGTTACCCCTGTGTTGATTGTTTTTCATTAACCAAATATCTTACTAACCATGAATGATTTCACATTAAACAAATAAAACCATACGAGTGATTCATTAACAAGTTTTCAGTTTTTACAACGCCCGACATAACATAATGTATACATAATACTGGAGTCCCACAGTTTACATGTCTATAGAGCCTCTAGGATACAAAAAAAGGGGAATACAATACTTGTCGGTAACAAGGCTCCGGCTATACCTTACAAAACCAAAATGAAATCTAAACAAAAGTGGCATGAACCACACGGGGCCCCAAGGAAGAAAGGGGCTCACCAAAACGGGCAGTGGAAGGAGAAGGATACTATTGCCGATGAGCTGAAGTGCCTGCTATTGATCCACCTACAATCATAACACAAATGTAGCGTCCCCGGCAAAAGGGACGTCAGTACACTTGAATTGTACTGGCATGTATGGACAAACTTTGTCCCAAGTAAACTCAAGCCATTAAATTACATTAAAACTAATCAAGCCGGCCAACCATGTTTTCCACCTTTTTCTCATTTCAGATACGCCTCAACATAAGCACATTCAAGGTCAACAAATAGAACAACAACCAATCAACCACACAAATTGCAAGTAGTCAAATATAGGGGCAATCAGTGCCCCCCAGGTTGCAAACTCTCCTGCTGTCTCCTTTCACAATTTCACATCATTGATTTTTGTATCAATTTTCAATAGCGATTTCGATCGCTTTCCATCCTTATTGCCCCCGACCACCCTTATTACCTCGGCCACCCTTATCACCCCAACCCACACCTTATTTCCTCACGTTGCGGCGCGCAACACGACCCCGTCTTACAGTTTAAAACACAACAATTTCAAACAGCAGATAAGGTACTACACACAATTTCAACAAGTTCAAATAAGCAACTTGCACATTGTTTCATGTTCTCAATTATTTTTCAAACCAATATCACAACCATGTTACAATATTTCCACAATTCAAGTGTTTCATCTCTTTCCACAATAAACAAATTCTCAAGCGTTTCATTTGTTCTACACAAGGTGCCATATAGGCCATCATAATCATTATTCACAATTCTTTACCCAATTCGACTCTCATTTAACTTTCGGTTCATATTCCATACCACATCACTCATATTTCAACAACAACTTTGAATATCCAAACAACAACATCGAGAATTTCACACAATTTGTCAAATTAACATTAACCAAGCAATTTTCACACATATAGGCGATTTCACAAGAATCAAAATTAGCCATACATACCTGGTGATGAGTTTTCTTCCTACTTTATGCTTACCCAACATATCCTACTCTTGCCAACCTTGTTCTTGAAGACTCTTACTTCTACTCACTTCTTTTTACTAGAAATCAAGTTCAATAATCATGCATGAGTGTAAAAATTCTGTTTTCAAAAGCTATTATATGCAAACCTCTCTTTACCCAATTTAAAGCTGAAAATTCAAAGAAAATAGTTAGGGCTTTTACCTTGAAAAGATTTGGGGAAGTTGAATCTTTGCCCTAGAATCCTTTGAACTAAGATGGTTGGAACAATCTTTGAAGATGAAAGACTTCTCTCTCTAAAAACCCTCTCTTCTCTCTCTAATTTTGGTAAGATGATATGATAAAATGAAGAAGAAAGGTGTTATATTAAAGAAGAGATCGGGTCAAAATGTTACAAAAATCTGGGCCGGGGCAAATCTGCGGTGCACTTTGCGACCGCAGAATCAACATGCGGTCCGCATAGTGACCGCAGAATGGCCTCAAAATGACTCGAGTTCTGTTACAGAATGCGACCGATATGCGGTCCGCATTCTTGATCTGTGGTCGCAAAGTGCACCGCAGATTCACTATGCGATCGCATATCGACCGCATTTTCAACACGATTTTTGGGAGACTTTCTGGGAATGCTTTGCGGCAAGAATGCGGTCCGCATATCAGGTTTGCGGTCGCATTCTTGACCGCATATTTGACACTTTTCGAAAAAATTAATTCTCTACATTTTTGAAACTTAAATCACTACCAAGGGTTCCACGCATTTCTAACACATTATTCGGACCATGACACTATAGCTACTAGGTTTTATGCACAAAAATTTTACGGGGCCTTACATGCATGACAGAGCAACCAATAAGGAAGCGACATGTATTAGGTGCATTAAAGGGAAGTGATAGTTGGATCGTCAAAACTCGTCAGAACATTAATGAGGATAAAAATTCTCCTATAATGAAAATCCACTTCCCAAATATTCATATTTATGAATAAATGGAAAGTGGGGGGACTATCTGTATTGGGAAAATTTAAATATACGAGTAAATTATGTGGCATGACACGTGGGACTATTAAAGAAGAACAAAAGGAAAGAGTCGCGCAGACGCGGGTAAAAGAAGTACGAAGAAGCAAAGGAGAAAAGAGGTACGAGTTAAGAGGCTCAAAGAACCGTACCTATTTAAGATACAATAATGAAGGAAATATGAAAAGAGAATGAACCAGGACACATAAAAGAATGAAAATACACGTCAGAGAAGCAAGTACCGGAGCAGCCGTTAAAAAATAATTGTATTAAATGTCAAGATTGTGTAACATAGCATTAAATATAGCATTAAAGGCCATTAAATATTCATAATGGGTTCATCATGGTCTGAAGGTAATACAATCCTTCAAAGAGACCTATAAAAAAGAGAGAAACATGTAAGCATGGGACGATAATTGGAATATACTTTTCTAATTTTCAAGCTTTCATATTTGGCTATTCAATAATTCCTTTTCTTTATTTCCTTTTATGATTATCAGAAGCTCGATTTTCTCATATTTACAAATTTAACTGAAAATATATTTTTTGGTTAAACAAACCTAAATATGCATTCTTTTCCAAGTTATGCACACTAAATAGACACAGCTAATTGAGGATCCTATTAATTAAGTACAATAAGAACTAAGTTGAACAAATAGAAATTAACTAATAATTTTGTATTAACATAAATAAGAAGTTTATCACCCAATAGGTTCCGTCAAAACCTTAGAGAAGAGTTTAGCTACTCATAACTATGGGAACAAAAGATAGAATAGAATTCATAATGAAAATTCACAAGAAAAGAAGAAAGTTGTTTGGACAAATCTTTCACGCTAGGTTTCCTTGCAAAAGTACTCTAAAAATACAATGCTTGCCTCCTTTGGGCGAATCCTAAGGTCTTATATAGGGTTTATGTCACGACCCGGATTTTCCCCCAACATCGGGATCGTGATGGCGCCTACTCGTGGTAGCTAGGCAAGCCACTGTATTCATACTATCCTGTTTTTAACACAATTTAAATTAAATAAATGCGGAATACTTTATCGAAATAGAAATAACTAATTACAAGATGAAAATCATACCGAAATCCTCTACCCAAGACGTGGAGTCACCAACTCACGAACTACTACCGAATACTACACATAAGAGTTTGAAAGAAATATAACATAATACTGTTTGTCTCGGAACAAAGAGACTACAGCTAGTAACATAAATAAAGAGAGAGACGCCGGGCCCTGCGGACGTCCGCAAGCTACCTCGGTCTCAAATGTGATCAACTCCCACACAATCGATTTACTGCTGCTTCTCCTGATCGTAACCTGGACTCGTGCAAAAACGCACGAAGTGTAGTATCGGCACAGCCGACCCCATGTGCTTGGTAAGTGCCCGGCCTATCCCGGTGAAGTAGTGACAAGCCTAGGACCGGACACCCACATAAACCTGTGCAATTCAATATATATGTATACCAGAGAATAACAAGAAATAACCAGGTAATAACACAATAAGGAATATCTCAAAGAATTCAACAATTAACAGCAAGTTAATAAATTCACAAGGAAAAACAAAGTGTAATGGAAACACAAGTAATATCAAGTCAAGGAATAGCAAGCGATTGCACGGCATCACCCTTCGTGCTTTTACTCTCATCCTCACCAAATAAGCAAATAAAGTACACGGCATCACCCTTTGTGCTTTTACTCTCATCCTCACATCCATAGTACGGCATGATCCTTCGTACATGGTTCAATAACAGAGGCACGGCATGATCCTTCGTGCATAATCAATAAAACATGGCACGGCATTAACCTTCGTGCATAAATAATAAAACATGGCACGGCATCACCTTCGTGCATTATCACTCTTCCTCACCCAAATAACAATCACAGTTAAGGGCAAAGAAAGAAACAGGAATTCATAAACCGTCCCAACAAGGGCAATCAATAATTATCTTCACAACAAGTCCCAACAAGGGAGAAAAATAACAATTCTACAACCTGGCAAAGGTTCAACAATTCATCTGTAAATATGTCTCACAATAAGCATTATCAACGACTCACGGTCATACTAGACGCCGGTGTATGGATGCTCGTCACTACAGCCCATACACCGCACTCGATCATATAACACATAACACATAATCCTATTCCCTCAAGCTAGGATAGAACAAACACTTACCTCGAATGTTTATGAACAATTCAATCCGTGGAAATGTCTTTTTCCTTCAAATTTGGCTCCAATCCAATCGTATCTATACACAATTGATTTAATATCATCAATACTACTCAACAAACTAATTCTTAAGACTAAATACAACTTTTACAACATTCTGCCCGGAATAGTGAATTTCAACCCCGGGCCCACATGGTCGGAACTCGGGGTTAGGACCAAAATCCGGTTACCCATTCCCCCACGAGTTCATGTATATGATTTTTTTCAAAATCGGACCTCAATTTGAGGTCCAATTTCCCAATTTATGAAAAACCCTATTTTCTAACAAAAACAAGAAATTCTACCATGAAAACCTTTGATTTCTATTGAAAAACATGATTAATGATGTTAGGAATTGAAAGAATTAAGTAAAAAGTGACTTTCAATTGTTTTGATGAAGAAGTAATCCGTGAAGAATCACAAATGGGTGTTTTTGTTTTGTAAAAAGTGAAAAAATGAAGCTGGAAATCGGGATTTACAGGTCTCTGTGTTCGCATTTGCGAACATGGGTTTGCAATTGCGAACCCCGACCAATTTCCGGAGTTTGAAAATAAGGTAAGGATGGAAAGTTTGCATTTGCGAACATTTGCTCGCATTTGCGAAGCCAAGGCAAATGCTCGCATTTGCGAACATAGGCAGTAAAGGGCATTGTTCGCATTTGCGAACTATTGTTCGCATTTGCGAACAAGGCTGGATTTGGGCATGTTCGCATTTGCGAACTATGGTTCGCATTTGCGAACATAGGCAGGACAAGGGGATGTTCACATTTGCGAACAATTGTTCGCATTTGCGAACAAGGCTGGGTCATGAGGGGCTTCGCATTTGCGATCAGGGTTCGCATTTGCGAGCCCTGCCTTGTACTGCCCCCTTCGCAATTGCGAGAAATACTTCGCAATTGCGAAGCCAACAGCTGGGTGAAAAACCAGCAGTGCAAAAATTCAGAATTTAATCCAACGGCCTATCAAATCTTTACCCGAGCCCCCCGGGCTCCAAACCAAACATGTACACAACCTCAAAAACACATTATGAACTTGTTCGTGCGATCACATCGCCAATATCACATTGTTTTCATCAAATCAAGCCTCAAATTCATGATTTTCATACTTTTGGTTTTCAAAACTTTCAAACTTGGAACTCAAGGTCCAAAACATCTCAAACGGCATCCGAATGTCACCAAACTTTACGGAAATCACATATATAATATTTAAGACTTGTACCGGGCGTCGGAACCAAAATATGAGCCCGATACCAAGGTCAATTAATTCATTTTAACAATTACATCAAAAATAATTTCACATAAAAATTCATAACTCGGGCTCTAGGCCTCAGAATTCGACTCCGGACGCATGTCCAAGTCCCATATTTTCCTACGGACCTCTCGGGACCATCCAATCTCGGGTCCGGATCCGTATACCAAAAATGTTGACCGAAGTCAACCATATCAATATTAATATCATTTTTATCCAAATTTCTCATAGAATTCATATTTTCTATCACAAAAATCTTTCCGGCTACATGCTCGGATCGTGCACGTAAATCGAGGCAACATAGAATGAGGTTTTCAAGGCCTCGGAAGCTCGAAATGATTAATTAAATAAGTGATGACCCTTTGGGTCGTCACAATCTCCACCTCTAAAACAACCGTTCGTCCTCGAACGGACAAAAGAAAGAAGTACCTGAGTCAGGAAACAAGTGTGGGTAGCGGCTCCGCATATCAGACTCGGACTCCCAGGCCGATGCCTCAGGAGGCTGACCTCTCCACTGAACACGCATAGAAGGATAACTCTTCGACCTCAACTGTCGAACCTGCCGGTCTAGAATGGCCACCGGCTCCTCCTCATAAGATAGATCATTGTCCAATTGGACAGTACTGAAGTCTAACACATGTGTGGGATCGTCGTGGTATCTCCGAAGCATAGATACGTGAAAAACTGGATGCACGGCTGATAAGCTAGGCGGCAAAGCTAATCCGCAAGCCACCCCTCCCACTCTGTCTAGAATCTTAAATGGACCAATATACCTAGGGCTGAGCTTGCCCTTCTTCCCGAACCTCATCACGCCCTTCATAGGCGACACTCGGAGCAATACTCGTTCACCAACCATGAAATCTACATCTCGAACCTTACGATCCGCATAAGTCTTCTGCATGGACTGAGCTGAACGCAATCTCTCCTGAATAGTCTTGACCTTATCTAAGGCCTCCTGAACTAAGTCCGTACCCAACAACCGAGCCTCTCCCGGTTCAAACCATCCAGCTGGTGATCGACATCGCCTACCATACAACGCCTCATACGGAGCCATACGGATGGTTGGCCGGTAGCTGTTATTGTAGGCGAACTCGCTAATGGCGGAAACCGGTCCCACGAGCCTCCGAAATCAATAACATAGGCTTGAAGCATGTCTTCTAGAATCCGAATAGTCCTCTCGAACCTGGCCATCCATCCGAGGATGAAATGCTGTACTCAACCGAACCCGGGTGCCTAACTCCCGCTAGACCGCTCTCCGGAACCGCGAGGTAAGCTGCGTACCCCGATCGGAGATAATAGATACGGCACTCCATGGAGATGAACAATCTCCCTAATGTAAACCTCCGCTAACCTCTCCGACGAGTAGGAGACGGATACTATGGAATAAAGTGTGCTGATTTGGTCGGCCTATCAACAATGACCCAAATAGCATCAAATTTCCTCCGAGTCAAAGGAAGTCCAGAGTAACGAAGTCCATAGTGATCCGCTCCCATTTCCACTCGGGAATTTCAATCCTCCGGAATACACCACCAGGTCTCTGGTGCTCATATTTCACCTGCCGACAATTTAGACACCGAGCGACATACGCAACGATATCTTTCTTCATTCTGCGCCACCAATAGTGTTGCCGTAAGTCCTGGTACATCTTCGCGGCGCTTGGGTGAATAGAATACCGCGAACTGTGGGCCTCTGCTATGATCAACTCTCGAATCCCTTCGACATTGGGCACACAAACTCGACCCTGCAATTTCAATACCCCATCATCATCTAGATTTACCTGTGTGGCACCTCCCCGCTGTACTGTATCTCTCAACTCACGCAAATGAGGATCATCAAATTGCCTCTCACGGATACACTCTAATAAAGAAGAACGAGCGACCGTGCGGGCTAACACCCTGCTAGGTTGAGAAATATCTAATCTCATGAACCGGTTGGCTAAGGCCTGGACATCTAGAGCTAATGGTCTCTGACTGACCGGAATGTATGCAAGACTACCCATGCTGGCATACTTTCTACTCAAAGCATCGGCCACCACATTGGCCTTACCGGGTGATATAAGATAGTAACATCATAGTCTTTTAGCAACTCTAACCATCTCCGCTGTCGTAGATTCAACTCCTTCTGCTTGAACAAGTACTGTAGGCTTTTGTGATCAGTGTACACCTCACATGTCACACCATATAGATAATGCCTCCGGATCTTTAAGGCATGAACCACTGCTGTTAACTCAAGATCATGAACTGGATAATTCTTCTCATGTATTTTTAACCGCCTCGAAGCATAAGCGATAACCTTACCATCCTGCATCAATACCGCTCCAAGCCCTGTATGAGATGCGTCACAATAAACTATATAAGGCCCTGCACCTATAGGTAGTATCAACACGGGCGCGGTGGTCTAGGCTGTCTTGAGCTTCTGAATGCTCGCCTTACACTCCTCTGACCACTGAAACTGGACACCCTTCTGGGTCAACCTGGTCATCGGGGCCGCAATAGAAGAAAACCCCTCTACAAAACGACGGTAGTAACCTGCTAATCCCAAGAAACTCCGGATCTCAGTCACTGAAGCTGGTCGAGGCCAATTCTGGACTGCCTCAATCTTCTTTGGGTCTACCCGAATACCTTCCACCGATACAATGTGACCCAGAAATGCTACCGAACTCAGCTAGAACTCACATTTAGAAAATTTGGCATATAGTCGGTTATCTTTCAGAGTCTGAAGAACCACTCTGAGGTGCTGCTCGTGCTCTTCCTGGCTGCGGGAGTATACCAGGATGTCATCTATAAAGACTATCACGAACGGATCTAAGTAAGGCCTGAATACCCGATTCATCAACTCCATGAATGCTGCTGGGGCATTGGTCAACCCGAAGGACATGACCAAGAACTCATCTGCCCATACCGAGTGCGGAACGCGGTCTTAGGGACATCAGATGCCCTAATCTTCAGCTGATGATAGCCAGATCTCAAATCTATCTTTGAAAATACCTTGGCACCCGAAGCTGGTCAAATAAATCATCAATTCGCGGAAGTGGATATTTATTTTTGATAGTCACCTTGTTTAACTGCTGGTAATTAATACACATCCGCATCGAGCCATCCTTCTTCTTTACAAATAATACAGGTGCTCCCCAGGGGGAAACACTGGGCCTGATAAAGCCCTTCTCAAGAAGGTCCTGCAACTGATCTTTCAACTCTTTTAATTCCGGCGGGGCCATACGATAGGGTGGAATAGAGATGGGCTGAGTGCCCGGTGCCGGATCAATACATAAATCAATATCCCTGTAGGGTGGCATGCCCGGCAGGTCTGAAGGAAAAACCTCAGGAAACTCCCGTACAATAGGGACTGACTCAATGGAAGGAACCTCTGCGCTGGAATCACGAACATAAGCCAGGTAAGCTAGACACCCCTTCTCGACCATGCGTCGAGCCTTAACATAAGAAATAACAGTGCGAACGGAGTGGCTTGAGGTACCTTTCCACTCTAGTCGGGGTGATTCTGGCAAGGCTAAGGTCACAGTCTTAGCATGGCAATCAAGAATAGCATGGTATGGGGACAACCGGTCCATCCCCAATATGACATCGAAATCTACCATATCCAAAAGGAACAGATCAACACGGGTCTCAAGACCCCCAAATATAACTACGCATGAACGATGCACCCGATCGACTACAATGGAGTCACCCACTGGTGTAGCCACATAAACTGGAATATCCAGAGCATAGCTGGGCACGGCTAAATACGGTGCGAAGTAGGAAGACACATAGGAATATGTAGATCCAGGGTCAAATAATACTGAAGCACCTCTGCCACACACAAGAATAGTACCTGTAATCACAGCATCTGATGCCTCTGCCTCTGGCCTGGCTAGTAAAGCATAGAATCGGGGATCCGCACCTCCCTTCTGAGCTGCGTCTCTAGGACGACCATCAACTGGCTGACCTCTACCTCTCGTTGGACGGTCTCCATCTCTACGGCCTCGACCTCCACCTCTATAATCTCTACCCCCACCTCTGGCTGGCTGGGTAGGTTGAGGGTCAGCTGGGGCCTGAATCATAGGACGAGGACCTCGCTGCTGAGAGTTGCCCGCTGCTAAAGGGCAATACCTGATAAAATGACCTGGGTCACCACAACCGTAGCAACTCTTAGACTGATAGGGCTGCTGGCCTTGACGACCTGAATGGCCTCCACGAACACTCTGAAGAGGCTGAGCATTAATAGGAGGCTGGTCTGAATAATGCCCCCGAAAACCACGATCACCTGGTCCACCCTGTGAAGCCTGAAGGGCGGAATGAAAAGGCCTGGAAGACTGGCCTCTATCAAAGGATTCTCTGCCACCAGAGGAAGAACCACCAAACCTGCCTGAATGACGAGGCCTCTTATCCGAAGAATAACCGCCTCCCCTAGCAAGAGCCATCTCAACTCTGCGTGCTGCATTTGCTGCCTCCTGAAATGATATGTCACTCCCCACGCCCATAGCCATCTGGAGTCTAATTGGCTGATTAAGCCCATCTATAAACCTGCGGACCCTCTCCCGCTCTGTGGGAAGTATCACCACTGCATGACGAGCCAAGTCGATAAATCTCATCTCGTACTGTGTGACCGTCATAGTACCCTGATGGAGGCGCTCAAACTGCCTCCGAAGTACATCCCGCTGAGTAGCGGGGAGAAACTTCTCCATAAATAGTTCCGCAAACTGATCCCATGATAAAGCTGGGGACACTGCTGGTCGAGTCAAGCAATAATCTCTCCACCAAGTCTTGGCGGATCCTGCAAGTATGAATGTACAGAAGTCAACTCCATTTGACTCCACGATCCCCATAGCCTTGAGAATCTCATGGCAGCTGAATAAGAAGTCCTAAGGATCCTCTATGTGGCTCCGCCGAATGTAGTGGTGAATAGCTTGGAGAACCGATCAAGTCTCCATAACGAATCGAGAAATCATGGCGGCTCCATCACCGCATGAGCTATGGTACACGATCGAGTGGCCACGGTGGGTCGAACCACGCGGTGCTCGAGGTCGAGGAGTTGCGGCTCGGAGTACGAGCGATAGGGGTCTGGGCCCCTCGTCCCGGCTCGAGAAGCGGCTGGTGCAAGCGATAATAAGCCCGCTCTGGCAATGCCGTCCATAAATCCCGCTATTCGACCAAAGCATCCCGAAGATGCGGGGTAAATAAAGCCTCTCCCGGGACTTGAGCTGGGCCCACCGGAGCTGCTAGAACCGGAACCTCCTCGTCAATCTCAATATGAGGCTCCACCTCCGGAGTAGCTGCTGGGGACTGAGCTCTGCCCCTACCACGGCCTCCGATACGGCCTTGGCCCCTGCCCCTCACGGGAGCCGCCTGGGGCTCGGGCTGCTGGTCACCGGACGAAGAAGCGCGTGTCCTCACCATCTGCGAAAGGACAGAATAGAAATTCAATCGGTAATTGAGGAACAAGTCGCACGACAAGAAAGAACAAATGAGAGACTCTTTCCTAACTCAATAGACTCTGGAGGACAAGTACGGACGTCTCCGTACCTACCTCTCAAACTCTACTAAGCTTGTTCGTGAGTGGTGAGACCTATGTAACCTAGAGCTCCGATACCAACTTGTCACGACCCGGATTTTCCCCCAACATCGGGATCGTGATGGCGCCTACTCGTGGTAGCTAGGCAAGCCACTGTATTCATACTATCCTGTTTTTAACACAATTTTAATTAAATAAATGCGGATTACTTTATCGAAATAGAAATAACTAATTACAAGATGAAAATCATACTGAAATCCTCTACCCAAGACGTGGAGTCACCAACTCACGAACTACTACTAAATTCTACACATAAGAGTTTGAAAGAAATATAACATAATTCTATTTGTCTCGGAACAAAGAGACTACAACTAGTAACATAAATAAAGAGAGAGACGCCGGGCCTGCGGACGTCTGCAAGCTACCTCGGTCTCAAATGTGATCAACTCCCACGCAATCGATTTACTGCTGCTGCTCCTGATCGTAACCTGGACCTGTGCAAAAACGCATAGAAGTGTAGTATCGGCACAACCGACCCCATGTGCTGGTAAGTGCCTGGCCTATCCCGGCGAAGTAGTGACAAGCCTAGGACCAGGACACCCACATAAACCTGTGCAATTCAATATATATGTATACCACGGAATAACAAGAAATAACCAGGTAATAACACAATAAGGAATATCTCAAAGAATTCAACAATTAACAACAGTTAATAAATTCACAAGGAAAAACAAAGTATAATGGAAACACAAGTAATATCAAGTCAAGGAATAGCAAGCAATTACATAATTCATGCTTTTATATAAGTGTTAGAGTCTATCGGGTAAATTAGGAGTGAATTGGATTGAAAATGAGGCATATAGCCTTTTTGAAGAAGACTTGAATAAGGAAAGTCAACCCGGAGTTGACTATTTGGTTAGAGGGCTCGGAATCGGATTCTGATGATTCGGTTAGTTCCGGAGGTGATTTGTGACTTAGGGGAGCGATCGGAATTGAATTTGGAGGCCCGGTGTAGAAATAGGCTTGAATTGGCTAAGGTTGAATTTTGGCGAAATCCGAACGGTAGGTGAGATTTTGATCCGGGGGTCGGAATGGAATTTCGACAGTTGCAGTAGCTCCGTTAGGTGATTTTGGATGTGCCTGCAAAATTTCAGGTCATTCGGACGTCGTTTGGTCGGGTTTTTGATTGATTGTGTAATTCGGAATGTTTTAAAGAATTTAGGCTTGAATCCGTGTGTAATTGGTGATTTTAATGTTTAGGATGGTGTTTTTATGATTGGAACAAGTTCGTATCGTGTTTTGGAGTATGTTGGTGGTTTTCGTTGGGGTCCGGGGGGCCTCGGGGTGTTTTCGGATGGTTAAACGGAAGAAAATCATGGAAATTGCAGGTTGGGATCCTGTTTCTGTTGTTTCCGCTCCTGCGGAATTATGGGCGCAGGAGCGAGTCCGCAGAAGCGGACGAGGGGCGCAGGAGCGCTTGGCTCCGCAGAAGCGGACTCCTTTCCGCTGAAGCGGCATCGCTGGTGCGAGCCAGTGATCGCAGAAGCGGACGAGAAGAAAATGGGAATGGTCCGCAGAAGCGGACATTTGACCGCCTGGGCGAGTCCGCAGGAGCGGACTCTGGAGCGCAGAAGCGGATGTTTCCGCAGAAGCGGAAGTTCCATCGCAGAAGCGGAGGCGCTTAAGCGGCCCTTTGCTCGCAGAAGCGGAAGTGGCCGGCTAGGCCTGGAACCGCTGAAGCGACCCTTTGGTCGCGGATACGGGCTCGTAGGAGCGGAAATTCTTCCGCAGAAGCGAAAATCGCTGTAAGTTAAGTGTATCAGAAGTTAGAAAAATTTCAGAACATTTCACACATTTGGGTCTCGGCTTTAGAGACGATTTGGGCGATTTTGAAGAGAAATTCAAGGGAAATCATCGGGTAATCAACTATGGACTTAAACTATGATTAGTATTGATAATATTATGCAATTATATCATGAAAATGGAGGAATTTGGGGTAATTTATGGAGGATTTAGCCCTAGGCTTGAACTTTAGAAAATCAAGGTTTTGAATGGGCAAATGGAGTCCGAATTTTGTAAAATTGATATGCTTAGACTCGTATTGAGATGAGGGTTCCGAATATGTGACTTTCGTGATTTTTCGATAAGCGTACCGAAAGTCGGGTTTTGACAACTTTGGGAATTTTGATGTAAATTGAGTTGTATTGATTGGGTGTCGTCCCATTGGCCTAATTTGTTGTATTTCTACTGTATTTGATCAGATTCTACGTGTGCGGAGCTTGATTCTCGTGGCAAGGGCATTGCGGAGTAGTCGTCGCGCCGTATTGAGGTGAGTAATAGATGTGGGTGATGACCAGGCGGGTTCGAAACCCCGGTATACCACTTTGTGACGCTGTATAGCGGCGAGACACGCACCCTCTTGAGAGTGCGGGGTCGATCATGAACTGGAGACTATATATATATTAGTCCGACCTGTTGATACTGTATTATTGGCTATTCTCGAGCCGTCGAACCTCCTTCTCGGATGGTTGTATATATATATATTGTGATAATGGCCACTCTTGAGCCAAGGAACCCCCTTCTTGGGCGGTTGAGTATACATGTGGGCCGTGAGCCAGTTATTAGATCCCGCGAGGATCGTTATCATTGTCTTATCATATAGACATGCTAGTTTACTACTAGTCCGCAGCTATTTTTGTTATTATGCCAATTCCAATCTCTGGAACTTGACATTACTGTTTTCCAACTGAAAAATGATAAAAGAGTTTTCAAAAACTACTTTTGAGCCTGCGAGGCTGTATCTGCATATTAGCTGACTAGTAGTGGATCGGGCTGCGCGCCGCGGCGAGATATATGTTGGATCGGACTGCACGCCGCAGGAATATCTCTATGAGATGTGCTTGGGCTGTAGGAGCCCCTCCGGAGTCTGAACCCCCACAGTGAGCACGGGTACCCAAAATTGGAGTCGGGCTACGCGCCGTAGCGGTCATATCATGCATTGCATTGCATTTAGCTACATCTGCTAGCTCTTATGCTATTTATTGGTAATTGTCGGTACAGGTACAATGAATATTGATTCTATGACAGGGTAGCTGATTATAGCTTTACAGAGTGCTTTATTGCGGATTTCTTATCTGCGCTGTCTTACCCTTGTTTATTACCACTGAGTCTGGCAGTACTCATTTTACTCCCTGCACCTTGTGTGCGGATCCAGGTACCTCTCAGCAGTGATCCAGTAGCTGTGCGAGGCGACATCTGTGGGATATACGAGGTAGCTGCAGAGTCCGCAGGACCCGATATTCCTTCTTACTGTCTCTTGATTTGTATTGACTTTTCTTTCCGCATTTGGTATCTTGTAAACCTTTATACACTCATGTTCAGTAGAGGCTCATGACTCTTGACCCTTCGGTCTATGGGAGTTAGTATATTTTGGAACTTGGTTTTCCCGTTTTCGTTATATGTATCACTGTTATTTCGTAAATCAATATGCTTAAATGGGTTAAAGAGAGCTTCTAGCTCCGTTGTTGATGTTGATTGGTCAGGCTGGCTTAGCAGTGTGCTGGGTGCCATCACGACCGGATTTGGGGTCGTGACAAGTTGGTATCAGAGCCTAGGTTTACTAGGCCTCGTGAGTCTTGAGTCGGTTAGTAGAGTCTTGTGGATCGGTACGGGGACGCCTGTACTTATCCTCGGGAGGCTGCGAACCTTTAGGAAACACTTCACTTTTCTTGAACTCGGTCGTGCGATCTTGTTGTTCCGAGAACTGAACTTCTATATTCTATTCTCTCGCAGATGGCGAGAACGCGAGCATCGGGACGAGGTGGACGACCTCCATTGCCACCTGTTAGAGGCCGTGGGCGCGGTCGTGCCAGAGGTAGAGGTAGGGCAGCTGAGGCAGTGCCAACTGACCCGCCCGTTGTACCAGTTCAGGGGCAGCCCCTAGTGGTTGATGCTCCAGCAGCCCCAGTTCAGGGCCAGACTGTATCTATTGCTATTCCTGGTCTTCAGGAGACTCTTGCTCAGATATTATCGGTGTGTTCCGGTTTGGCTCAGGTAGTCTCAGCTACTGCTACTGCAGCGACATCTCAGACAGGGGGTGGTCAGCAGACCCCTGCAGCTCGCACACCTGACCCGGTTGTTCAGGGACTTCAGACGCTAGAGGCTGTCCCCGCTCAGGTGGTTGCACCGGTTATTCCTCCAGCTGCACCAGCTCCAGCTCCAGAGCATATGGTTCAGGTTATGCCCGATGACGAGCAGCGTCGTCTTGAGAGATTTGGTAGACTTCAGCCACCCCATTTCAGTGGCGTTGAGGGCGAGGATGCCCGGGGTTTCTTGGATAAGTGTCAGAAGATGCTGCGTACGGCTGGTATTCTTGAGTCCAGCGGAGTTTCATTTACTACATTTCAGTTCACTGGTCCCGCATTTGATTGGTGGGAGGAGTTTGAGAGGCGTAGGCCTGCAAGAGCAGCACCTCTCACATGGCAGCAGTTCTCTACTCTCTTTCTAGAGAAATATGTACCTCGGTCTCGTCGCGAGGAGCTACGTCGCCGGTTCGAGTGGTTGATTCAGGGCGACATGTCTGTGACCCAGTATGAGCTTAGATTCACTCGGTTGGCTAGGCATGCCACATGGATGATCCCCACTGATAGGGAGAGGATCAGGAGGTTCATTGATGGCCTCAACTACTCTTTCCGTATTCTTATGACCAGCGAGCGAGTTCTGTCATCATCGTTTGAGCAGGTTGCTGATATGGCACGCTCCATTGAGGTGGATCGTCGCCGAGAGAGAGAGGAGCGGGGGGCCAAGAGGCCTCGTGGTTCGGGCAGTTTCAGTGGTGCTCCATCTAGAGGGCATTCCCGGCAGAGCAGAGAGGTCGCTCATCTGGACCTTCTCATTCGGGCCGCCCGGAGCGGAGCGGAGGTTCTTATGGTCGTGGTCGACGGGGATTTCAGCAGGGTCAGTCATCGGCTTGGTGCCCTCCCAGCCCCGAGTGCAACACCTACTTCTCCCGGCACCGGGTGCATGTTATGAGTGTGGTGAGTTTGGTCACATGAGGAGACGAGTGCCCTCGACTACGTAGGGGCGGGACTCAGTAGAGGGATCAGCCCTCCTCTTCGGCACCATCTCGGTCTAGTAGAGGTGGAGGTCAGTCTTCTCGTGGTCGCCCCAGGGGCGAGGAGAGATCTGGTGGAGGCCAGGCACGGTTCTATGCACTTCCTGACAGGCGTGATGCGGTTGCCTCCGATGCTGTGATTACAGGTATCATTTCTGTCTGTCACAGAGATGCCTCTGTTCTATTTGATCCAGGGGTCCACATATTCTTACGTGTCCTCTTATTTTGCACATCACTTGGGTGCGACTCGTGGTAGTCTTGATTTACCTGTTCATGTATCCACCCCCGTGGGTGATACGATCATTGTGGATCATGTCCATAGATCCTGTGTTATATCTATTGGGGGTCTGGAGACCCAGGCAGATTTGTTATTGTTGGGGATGGTGGACTTTGATGTTATATTGGGTATGGACTGGTTGTCTCCGTACCATGCTATATTGGATTGTCATACTAAGACAGTTACGTTGGCCATTCCTGGTATTTCTCGGATTGAGTGGCGGGGTTCGACCGATTTCGTCCCTAGCCGTGTTATTTCGTTCCTAAAAGCTCGGAAGATGGTTGAAAAAGGGTGTTTATCGTACTTAGCTTTTGTGAGAGATGTGGGAGCTGAGTCTCCTAGCATTGATTCTGTACCTGTTGTGAGGGACTTCCCGGATGTATTCCCCTCAGACCTGCCGGGCATGCCGCCGGACAGGGATATTGATTTTGGCATTGACTTGGTGCCGGGCACTCGGCCTATATCCATTCCTCCTTATCGGATGGCACCAGCTGAGTTGAAAGAACTGAAAGAGCAACTTCAAGAACTTCTGGATAAGGGTTTCATCCGTCCTAGTGTGTCTCAGTGGGGTGCACCGGTATTATTTGTTAAAAAGAAAGATGGTTCCATGCGAATGTGTATTGATTATAGGCAATTGAACAAAGTGACAGTGAAGAACAAGTACCCTCTACCGCGCATAGATGATTTGTTTGATCAGTTACAGGGTGCGAGGGTGTTTTCTAAGATCGATCTTCGTTCAGGCTATCATCAGCTGAAGATCAGGGACTCGGATATTATGAAGACTGCATTCGGGACCCGATATGGTCATTATGAGTTTCTTGTGATGTCGTTTGGGCTGACCAACGCCCCGGCAGCATTTATGCATCTGATGAACAGTGTGTTCGGGCCTTATTTGGATTCATTTGTGATTGTGTTCATTGATGACATTCTAGTCTACTCCCGTAGTCGGGAGGAGCATGCTCAGCATTTGAGTATTGTGTTGCAGAGATTGAGAGAGGAGAATCTATATGCTAAATTCTCCAAGTGCGAGTTTTGGCTCAAGTCAGTAGCATTTCTGGGTCATATGGTGTCTCGTAATGGTATTCAGGTTGATCAGAAAAAGATAGAGGCGGTGCAGAGTTGGCCTAGACCGACCTCAGCTACAGAGATCAGGAGTTTTCTTGGTTTGGCGGGATATTATCGCCGGTTTGTTCAGGGATTTTCATCCATTGCTTCTTCATTGACTAAATTGACCCGGAAGGGTGCACCATTCGTGTGGTCGGATGAGTGCGAGGAGAGCTTTCAGAAGCTCAAGACAGCTTTGACCACAGCTCCAGTGTTAGTATTGCCATCAGCTTCAGGTTCATATACCGTTTATTGTGATGCCTCGAGAGTGGGGATAGGTTGTGTGTTGATGCAGGAAGGAAAGGTAATTGCTTATGCTTCTCGGCAGTTGAAGCCACGTGAGAAGAACTATCCTGTTCATGACTTGGAGCTAGCCGCCATTGTTCATGCCTTGAAGATTTGGAGGCACTATTTGTACGGTGTGTCTTGTGAGGTGTATACCGACCATCGTAGTCTCCAGCACTTGTTCAAACAGAAAGACCTTAATTTGAGACAGCGGAGATGGCTAGAGTTGTTGAAGGATTATGACATTACTATATTATATCATCCGGGGAAGGCCAATGTGGTGGCCGATGCTTTGAGCCGGAAGGCGGTCGGTATGGGGAGCTTGGCATATATTCCGGCTGAGGAGAGGCCATTTGCTCATGATGTTCAGGTGCTAGCCAATCGGCTAGTGAGGTTAGATATTTCGGAGCCCAGCCGGGTATTGGCTTGTGTTGTATCTCGGTCATCTCTATATGATCGTATTCGTGAGCGCCAGTATGATGATCCACATTTGGCTGTCCTGAGGGACAGAGTTCAGCATGATGATGCTAGAGATGTCACCATTGATAGTGATGGCGTATTGAGGATGCGGGGCCGGATATGTGTGCCCAATGTTGATGGCCTTCGTGAGTTGATTATGGAGGAGGCCCATAGCTCGCGGTATTCTATCCATCCAGGAGCCGCTAAGATGTATCAAGATTTGAAACAGCACTATTGGTGGAGAAAGATGAAAATGGACATTGTCGGACATGTAGCACGGTGCCTCAACTGTCAGCAGGTTAAGTACGAGCATCAGAGGCCCGGTGGTGTATTTCAGCGCATTGTTATTCCTGAGTGGAAATGGGAGAGGATCACTATGGACTTTGTTATTGGACTTCCTCGGACGGCGAGGAAGTTTGATTCTGTATGGGTGATTGTGGATAGGCTGACCAAGTCGGCTCACTTCATTCCAGTTAGTACTACCTACTCATCGGAGCGGTTGGCAGCGATCTTTATTCGAGAGATTGTTCGGTTGCATGGAGTTCCAGTGTCTATCATATCCGACAGGGGTACTCAGTTCACTTCTCAGTTTTGGAGAGCATTTCGGCGAGAGATGGGTACGCGGGTTGAGTTGAGTACAGCATTTCACCCCCAGACAGACGGACAGTCTGAGCGTACTATTCAGATCTTGGAGGATATGTTGAGAGCTTGTGTGATTGATTTTGGTGGTTCGTGGGATGAGTTCCTACCACTTGCTAAGTTTGCCTACAACAACAGTTATCAGTCGAGTATTCAGATGGCCCCGTATGAGGCATTGTATGGCAGGCGGTGTAGATCCCCCGTGGGATGGTTTGAGTCTGGTGAGGTTAGATTGATAGGGACCGAGTTAGTCCAGGATGCTTTAGATAGAACAAAGTTGATCCAGGAGAGGCTTCGTACAGCACAGTCTCGTCAGAAGAGTTATGCGGACCGTAGAGTTCGAGAGTTGTCTTTCATGGTTGGTGACAGAGTATTGTTGAAGATTTCACCTATGAAGGGTGTCATGAGGTTTGGGAAGAAAGGGAAGTTGAGTCCCGGGTACATTGGTCCTTTTGAGATACTTAGGAGAGTTGGAGAGGTGGCATATGAGTTGGCCTTGCCGCCCAGCTTATCCAGCGTTCATCCGGTATTCCATGTGTCTATGCTCCGGAAGTACATTGGAGATCCGTCTCATGTATTAGATTTCAGCACCATTCAGCTTGATGGTGATCTATCCTATGATGTGGAGCCTATTGCCATTTTGGGACGGCGGGTGAGAAAATTGAGGTCTAAGGAGATTGCATCAGTTAAGGTTCAGTGGAGAGGTCGACCCGTGGAGGAGGCCACTTGGGAGATCGAGCGGGAGATGCGGAGCAGATATCCTCACTTGTTTGAGACTTCAGGTATGTTTCTTGACCCGCTCGAGGACGAGCATTTGCTTAAGAGGGGGAGAATGTGACGACCCGGCCCGTCGTCACGGGAATTACCACCCCGTTATGTTGAAATTGTATGTTTTATGCTTTTGATATCAGTGTTAAAGTCTATCGGGTGAATTAGGAGTGAATTGGATTGAAAATGAGGCATATAGCCTTTTTGAAGGAGACTTGAATAAGGAAAGTCAACCCGGAGTTGACTATTTGGTTAGAGGGCTCGGAATCGGATTCTGATGATTCGGTTATTTCCGGGAGGTGATTTGTGACTTAGGAGAGCGATCGGAATTGAATTTGGAGGCCCGGTGTAGAAATAGGCTTGAATTGGCTAAGGTTGAATTTTGGCGAAATCCGAATGGTAGGTGATATTTTGATCCGGGAGTCGGAATGGAATTCCGACAGTTGCAGTAGCTTCGTTAGGTGATTTTGGATGTGCCTGCAAAATTTCAGGTCATTCGGACGTCGTTTGGTCGGGTTTTTGATTGATTGTGTAATTCGGAATGTTTTAAAGAATTTAGGCTTGAATCCGTGTGTAATTGGTGATTTTAATGTTTAGGATGGTGTTTTTATGATTGGAACAAGTTCGTATCGTGTTTTGGAGTATGTTGGTGGTTTTCGTTGGGGTCCGGGGGGCCTCGGGGTGTTTTCGGATGGTTAAACGGAAGAAAATCATGGAAATTGCAGGTTGGGATCCTGTTTCTGTTGTTTCCGCTCCTGCGGAATTATGGGCGCAGGAGCGAGTCCGCAGAAGCGGACGAGGGGCGCAGGGGCGCTTGGCTCCGCAGAAGCGGACTCCTTTCCGCTGAAGCGGCATCGCTGGTGCGAGCCGGTGATCGCAGAAGCGGACGAGAAGAAAATGGGAATGGTCCGCAGAAGCGGACATTTGACTGCCTGGGCGAGTCCGCAGAAGCGGACTCTGGTGCGCAGAAGCGGATGTTTTCACAGAAGCGGAAGTTTCATCGCAGAAGCGGACGCGCTTAAGCGGTCCTTTGCTCGCAGAAGCGGAATTGGCCGGCTAGGCCTGGAATCGCTGAAGCGACCCTTTGGTCGCGGATACGGACTCGTAGGAGCGGAAATTCTTCCGCAGAAGCGAAAATCGCTGTAAGTTAAGTGTATGAGAAGTTAGAAAAATTTCAGAACATTTCACACATTTGGGTCTCGGCTTTAGAGGCGATTTGGGCGATTTTGAAGAGAAATTCAAGGAAATCATCGGGTAATCAACTATGGACTTAAACTATGATTAGTATTGATAATATTATGCAATTATATCATGAAAATGGAGGAATTTGGGGTAATTTATGGAGGATTTAGCCCTAGGCTTGAACTTTAGAAAATCAAGGTTTTGAATGGGCAAATGGAGTCCGAATTTGGTAAAATTGATATGCTTAGACTCGTATTGAGATGAGGGTTCCGAATATGTGACTTTCGTGATTTTTTCGATAAGCGTTCCGAAAGTCGGGTTTTGACAACTTTGGGAATTTTGATGTAAATTGAGTTATATTGATTGGGTGTCGTCCCATTGGCCTAATTTGTTGTATTTCTACTGTATTTGATCAGATTCTACGCGTGCGGAGCTTGATTCTCGTGGCAAGGGCATTGCGGAGTAATCGTCGCGCTGTATTGAGGTGAGTAATAGATGTGGGTGATGACCAGCGGGTTCGAAACCCCGGTATACCACTTTGTGACGCTGTATAGCGGCGAGACACGCACCCTCTTGAGAGTGCGGGGTCGATCATGAACTGGAGACTATATATATATTAGTCCGACCTGTTGATACTGTATTATTGGCTATTCTCGAGCCATCGAACCTCCTTCTCGGATGGTTGTATATATATATATTGTGATAATGGCCACTCTTGAGCCAAGGAACCCCCTTCTTGGGCGGTTGAGTATACATGTGGGCCGTGAGCCAGTTATTGGATCCCGCGAGGATCGTTATCATTGTCTTATCATATAGACATGCTAGTTTACTACTAGTCCGCAACTATTTTTGTTATTATGCCAATTCCAATCTCTGGAACTTGACATTACTGTTTTCCAACTGAAAAATGATAAAAGAGTTTTCAAAAACTATTTTTGAGCTTGCGAGGCTGTATCTGCATATTAGCTGACTAGTAGTGGATCGGGCTGCGCGCCGCAGCGAGATATATGTTGGATCGGACTGCACGCCGCAGGAGAATATCTCTATGAGATGTGCTTGGGCTGTAGGAGCCCCTCCGGAGTCTGAACCCCCACGGTGAGCACGGGTACCCAAAATTGGAGTCGGGCTACGCGCCGTAGCGGTCATATCATGCATTGCATTGCATTTAGCTACATCTGCTAGCTGTTATGCTATTTATTGGTATTTGTTGGTACAGGTACAGTGAAGATTGATTCTATGACAGGGTAGCTGATTATAGCTTTACATAGTGCTTTATTGCGGATTTCTTATCTGCACTGTCTTACCCTTGTTTATTACCACTGAGTACGGCGGTACTCATTTTACTCCTGCACCTTGTGTGCAGATCCAGGTACCTCTCAGCGGTGATCCAGTAGCTGTGCGAGGCGACATCTGTGGGATATACGAGGTAGCTGCAGAGTCCGCAGGACCCGATATTCCTTCTTACTGTCTCTTGATTTGTATTGACTTTTCTTTCCGCATTTGGTATCTTGTAAACCTTTATACACTCATGTTCAGTAGAGGCTCATGACTCTTGACCCTTCGGTCTATGGGAGTTAGTATATTTTGGAACTTGGTTTTCCCGTTTTCGTTATATGTATCACTGTTATTTCGTAAATCAATATGCTTAAATGGGTTAAAGAGAGCTTCTAGCTCCGTTGTTGATGTTGATTGGTCAGGCTGGCTTAGCAATGTGCTGGGCGCCATCACGACCGGATTTGGGGTCGTGACATAAATTAACGAATAGCAAACAGTTGCACGGCATCACTCTTCGTGCTTTTACTCTCATCCTCACCAAATAAGCAAATAAAGTACACGGCATCACCCTTCGTGCTTTTACTCTCATCCTCACATCCATAGTACGGCATGATCCTTCGTACATGGTTCAATAACGGGGCACGGCATGATCCTTCGTGCATAATCAATAAAACATGGCACGACATTAACCTTCGTGCATAAATAATAAAACAAGGCACGGCATCACCCTTCGTGCATTATCACTCCTCCTCACCCAAATAACAATCACAGTTAAGGGCAAAGAAAGAAACAGTAATTCATAAACTGTCCCAACAAGGGCAATCAATAATTATCTTCACAACAAGTCCCAACAAGGGAGAACCATAACAATTCTACAACCTGGCAAAGGTTCAACAATTCATCTGTAAATATGTCTCACAATAAGCATTATCAACGACTCACGGTCATACTAGACGCCAGTGTATAGATGCTTGTCACCACAGCCCATACACCGCACTCGATCACATAACACATAACACATAATCCTATTCCCTCAAGCTAGGATAGAACAAACACTTACCTCGAGTGTCTATGAACAATTCAATCCGTGGAAATGTCGTTTTCTTTCAAATTTGGCTCTAATCCAATCGTATCTATACACGATTGATTTAATATCATCAATACTACTCAACAAACTAATTCTTAAGACTAAATACAACTTTTACAACATTCTGCCTGGAATAGTGAATTTCAACCCCGGGCCCACATGGTCGGAATTCGGGGTTAGGACCAAAATCCGGTTACCCATCCCCCACGAGTTCATGTATATCATTTGTTTCAAAATCGGACCTCAATTCGAGGTCCAATTTCCCAATTTATGAAAAACCCTATTTTCTAACAAAAACAAGAAATTCTACCATGAAAACCTTTGATTTCTATTGAAAAACATGATTAATGATGTTAGGAATTGAAAGAATTAAGTAAAAAGTGACTTACAATTGTTTTGATGAAGAAGGAATCCGTGAAGAATCGCAAATGGGTGTTTTTGTTTTGTAAAAAGTGAAGAAATGAACTGAAAATCGTGTTTTACAGGTCTCTGTGTTCGCATTTGCGAACATGGCTTCGCAATTGCGAACCCCGACCAATTTCTGGAGTTTGAAAATAAGCTAAGGCTGGGAAGTTCGCATTTTAGAACTTTTGTTCGCATTTGTGAACTCGCATTTGCGAACTAATGTTCGCATTTGCAAACATAGGTAGTAAAGGACATTGTTCGCATTTGCGAACTATTGTTCGCATTTGCGAACAAGGCTGGATTTGGGCATGTTCGCATTTGCGAACTATGGTTCGCATTTGCGAACATAGGCAGGACAAGGGGATGTTCGCATTTGCGAACAAGGCTGGGTCATGAGGGGCTTCGCATTTGCGATCAGGGTTCGCATTTGCGAGCCCTGCCTTGTTCTGCCCCCTTTGCAATTGCGAGAAATGCTTCGCAATTGCGAAGCCAACAGCTGGGTGAAAAACCAGCAGTGCAAAAATTCAGAATTTAATCCAACGGCCTATCAAATCTTTACCCGAGCCCCCCGGGCTCCAAACCAAACATGTACACAACCTCAAAAACACATTATGAACTTGTTCGTGCGATCACGTCGCCAATATCACATCGTTTTCATCAAATCAAGCCTCAAATTCATGATTTTCATACTTTTGGTTTTCAAAACTTTCAAACTTGGAATCAAGGTCCAAAACATCTTAAACGACATCCGAATGTCACCAAACTTTACAGAAATCACATATATAATATTTAAGACTTGTACCGGGCGTCGGAACCAAAATATGAGCCCGATACCAAGGTCAATTAATTCATTTTCTTTAACAATTACATCAAAAACAATTTCATAGAAAAATTCATAACTTGGGCTCTAGGCCTCAGAATTCGACTCCGGACGCATGTCCAAGTCCCATATTTTCCTACGGACCTCTCGGGACCATCCAATCTCGGGTTCGGATCCGTTTACCAAAAATATTGACCGAAGTCAACCATATCAATATTAATATCATTTTTATCCAAATTTCTCATAGAATTCATATTTTCTATCACAAAATCTTTCCGGCTACATGCTCGGATCGTGCACGTAAATCGAGGTAACATAGAATGAGGTTTTCAAGGCCTCAGAAGCTCAAAATGATTAATTAAATAAGTAATGACCCTTTGGGTCGTCACAGTTTAGGACTTAAAAATCTCGTTTTTACACTTTGGCCCTTTCAGTTTACGCCTTCCGCCGTGGTTCTGCCGCGTTCGCGGTAGAACCGCGGCCAAACTACCCCTCTGAATTTTCGAACTTTTGTAGCATACATCCACCGCGGTTCTGTCGCGGTCGCGATAGAACCGCGACCAAACAAGTTCTCTAAATCTTTAGGGCTGTGCTGGCGTGGCTTCAATGGAATTTTACATATATGGCATTTTTCTTTTACTTTTGACTCAAAAATTGCTCCTTAGCTTTCCTTAATCATTTAGTACCTACAAATCATGAAAAACACTAAATAGAGCATTTTGTCATCATATATATTATCAAAACAACTTAAGAAGGTGATTATTTAGGACATGAATATAGTAAAATTTACCTATTATCAGTTGGCAATTCAAATGGAAAACTATTCCAATCCTATCTGGTATCATTTAGTATAGAAGAGATTGTGATATTATGATGGCCTAATGGAAGTGGTCCTTGAATTTGAAATCTAATCAGTGTCCCAGACTTAATCCAAGGATCTTCCCAAAATTTGATATGTGAGCATTTTCCTACTTTCTTTTTTATTCCTTGCTGACAGTGATGCCAACCATTAATAATATTAGTCCATATTTTTGAGTGAGAATATTTGGTGGATATGTTAATATATTTGTTAAGAAGGATGTGAGCCCACATTGCTTGTGGTGATTTAAAGATTCTCCAAGCTAGACTTGCTAGTAAAGCACAGTTCTTTTGACGTACTTTTTTGAATTTATAGTCTTTCTGCTTTCTTATAAACAGTTATTTCATTCGATCTAACAAGGTGCAATATTTTCCTTTCTGAAGTAGTACCCCATAAAAAATATTATTGATATTATTTCATTTTATTAACTATGTGGGCAAGAATATGTATGTACTGCATATTATGGTTTGGTAATTGGTTTAGAATAGATTTTATTCGAATTTTCGTACCTGTCAATGTTAGAAATTTAGATTTTCATCCTACAAGTTATTTTTGAAATTGTTAAGGAGATATTGGAAGTCAGTACTTTTAGGTCTTTCTTGATACATGATCGTGAATCACAATTAATAATCGTGTAGCTCTGATATCATGTTACAAACCATCATCAATAGGAGCAAACAATTAAGAAGAAGAGGAAAGATTCAGAGAAAGAAGAGAGGAATATCTTGTGAGGAATTTCTATAATAGGTTAAATACAACTAAATATCTAACATTTGATATTTCCAAAGGTGACCCTCAGCTATATAATTTCATGTCCCACAAGTTTGCCATCTCATTTGAAATATTGGCAGAATGCTATTTAACAAACGTCTCAATCGGTCCAGTAAATTTTTGGACCAGACGAAAATGACTAAAGGAGATCTTTGTTTGCTTCTTGGGCGTATTAATGTGAAATTCTAAAAGCTATGAATAATGTCGAATCTAAACACATACCAGTCTCGTGTTTATTTATACTAGTCATAGAGTACGCGCCTTGCGCGTGTATTTTATCTCAATAAATAAAAACTTTGAAAAAATAAATAAATATTTTATTAAAATTTTTGTTTGAGTTTAAAATTAATGTTACAAAAGTGTAAGTTTCTAAAACTGATGATTGTAGATCTTATTTAGCTAACTCAATAAAGTAAGAAACTCCACTTATAAGTCCTTAATCATCTCAATCAAAATAAGTGATAAAAGACAGTCTTTTTCACGATCAGAACATAATTATTTTATTTCCTTAACCAATAAGAAATACAACAATAATAATTTTTAACAAATTAAAAAACGCTACTGCAAATGTATTGGATTCAATTCTTATGTTTTGATTAATCTGCTCTTCCTTCGTTTTATAAATTGCTTTCTTTCTCTGCCCTATTACATAACTCTGTACATTTGAAAAAAAATCTATGAAGTAAGGGGTCGTTTGGTATACAGACTAAATTATTCCGGTATTATAGTCCTGGAAGTATAATCTCTAGACTTATTTATCTCATGTGAGATATGTGATGATATAATACTAGGTTTGATGTGATAAAGTGGGATAAAATGGGATATCCAAGATCAAGTTTGAGATAAAATTTATAATATATTTTGTTGTTGGTATAAAATTATCCCGAGATAAATTTATATTACCAACCAAACATAGTATAAATTTAGTGTCATACGTTATCCCACCTTATTCCTATACCAAACGACCCCTAAGGGCCTAAGATTGTCATGGAATTTCTTAATGTTAATAGATTCTAAAATGATATATTAATTATGAGCAAAACGTAAAATTTATGTTTAGATATTTTTAATTTTGGCACATATTATTAGTTACACACCTAACTTGTTCGTAGACTTAGTTACTCACCTAAATTTTATTATTTGATAATTGATATCTCATGGTCGCTGGAATGATAAAGCGCATTGACACTCTCATTTAGGCATGTGAGAGTGGAAAAAATAATCTTGAGATAGGATATTTTTCGTTAATTATCACGTAGTCATATACAATACTTATTGGTATGAATTGTGTATTTCTTCTTGTTTCTTCTTAATATACAAAATCATATTTTAATGCCTATTTCATTTTACATTTTTAAATTTTTTTATTTGGAAACAATGGTTATGATTCAAATAGGCATTGCTTTTTTGGGATCAAATTTGTAACAAATCTTAACTGAAACTTCAACATTTGAGCTAAATAAAAAAAGTTTTATCCAAAATGAAGTACTAACGGTGTATGTTTGTTATTTTTCCTTAGATAAATAACTATTTATTTTAATTGTATATTCTTCTTATCGAGTAAATTAGTAAAAAGAAGCTGGTTGGAGCTCCATTATTATTATTTTTGCCTAATAAAATATGTACAACCAAAACAATGAAGTTGCAATCGTATACTTTATTTTTATTTTTCCTTTACATGCAATAACTATTTATTTCAACTGTGTATTTTTTTGGAAGAAAAAATATGTAAATATACTTGCTTAAAGCTCCATTACTTTTTTGTCAAAGAAATATTTTGAAGCAAAATAATCTAGTACAAACTACTTAATATTACATTTTATATATCTTTTAGATACACCGATTATTTGCTTAACTATATTTTTCTTCTTTTTCAGATAAATTTATCAATGTTTAGACTAAAATTTTATCATTTAAACGAAGTAAAGTAGATATTTAGTTTTTAAATGAAAACTTACCGATTAATTTTAAGAATGTCAATCACTTTCGTTTGAAAGGGAAATAATGATGCAAAATTGGGAAGAAGACAAAAATTACACAATATTTTCATCGTTGTTCTTATAAGAAAAGAAACTTGTTTTCTATACATTTGTATTTTTTAAATATTTTTTGTTGTTATTGGGAAAAATATTTAATTTCAAAAAAAAAATAAACAAATACTTATAGAGAAGCAATATTCCAATTCAGAACTATGTGTTCATTAATTTAAAAGGTAAATAATTTATAGAAAGTAAATCTTATTGATTTTTGTGTCCTAATTATTAGGACATCCAACGTGACAAATGGAAAATTCTAATAAACAATGTTTTAGTTAGATTTTAAAGTGTTAAATGTTAGGAAATAATTATGTGACTATTTTGTCCAGTGTAAATTTTATTTTAAGGGGTAAAAAGGCGAACGATATTTCGTTAAGGAGCTTCGTACTTTTAATATAATATAGATTTACACTGATGATAAGAGACGAGGATTCAACTATTTGTGTTAATTCTTTCAGAACTTTTAGCATCTCGAACTAACTAATTCCTTGAACGAACAAAACGAAGAAATAAATTTTGAAAATTATCTTTTAAGTACAAAAGTGAAAGGTCTAATGCTAAATAAGTCATAATTGTATACTCTAGTACGGAAGTTACAGTAAAAAAAAAATTCGTCAAGATAGTATACTAGAGTTTCCGAAAACCAGCCAAAACACAAAATGAGGATTCCTTTAGGAAAAGCAACAAAATAAACGATAATATGTAAGGAGAGGGCGCAAGATCCGAGTAATAACAAAGAAATACTATATTAATATCATCTTTGGTACGATAATGCCCTTCATTTACCTGTTGGGCCAAATATGCCTTCCGTTAATGTTTTTGGCTCACAAATACCCTTTGAGTTAACGGAGGGACACGTGTCATCCTCTTGTTGGCCCATTCTAAATATTTCTTAATTAATTATAAAGACCCATTATTCATACCTGAAATGTAATTTTCTAAATTTTTCTAAAATTGTTATTACTAAAAACTAAAGAAAGAAAAAGGATTTTTTTTCCAGTTTTTACAAAACAACAGATTTTTTTTCTAAAACAATGTTTTTGTAAAATAAAAAATAAAATCTAAAAAACAATTTTCTAAAGCATTATTTTCTTAAAAACTAGAAATAAATAGACGTGTTTTGCTAAAAACTGGAAAAAAAAATCCAGTTTTTAGAAAAATATTTCTTTAAAGAATTTTAACGAAATATATTCAGAGGTAAAACTGTTCAATTAGTAGTTTAAGTATTCCCAAGATGCTAAGTTGCGTAAGTGATTGTTGCTAAAGAAAATTATTGGAGCACTAAAAAAAGATTATAAGCGCACAAAATAAAAAGTGCTAAGGGAATAGCACGAAAAAAAATCAGTTTTTAGAAAAATATTTCTTTAAAAAACTGGATTTCTTTAAAAATATTTCTTTTACCAGTCTTTTAAGGAAATATTTTTTTAAAACTGGATTGTTTTTTTGATTTTTTCAATTTTTAGCAAAACATGTCTACTTTTGTTTTTCCAGTCTTTTACAAAAATAATGCTTCAGTGTTTTTAGATTTTATTTTTCTTTTTACAAAAGCATTGTTTTAGAAATAAAATAATCTATTTTTTTGGAAAAAAAATCCTTTTTTCTTTAGTTTTTAGTAAAAAAAAATTTAGAAAAATTACTTTGGAAAATTATTTTTCAGGTATGAATAATGAGTCTTTTTAATTAATTAAGAAATATCTTGAATGGACCAACATGAGGATGACACGTATCCCTTCATTAACGTAAATGACATTTATGAGCCAAAAACATTAACAAAAGAGAACATATTTGACCCAATAAGTAAATGGAAGGCATTATTATACCAAAAAAAAAATATTCCAGAGATATTTTAGGCCCTCTTACCATTACTTAATTCTCAGATTAACTACTACAGTTATTGTATGCAGAAACAGCTGCGAATTCATATTTTCAACAATTCCAAAATGAATCACTAGGAGGGGACGGGGAACATAAAACAAGAAGTCAATACCCGAACCATACCCTTGTTAGCTGGCGAGAGTGGCCCATCACTACTATTTTAGCACAAAAAAAGCATTAAAATATTCTTTCCTTGGGGGCTCTCACCATTCAGCAAGGATCTCACCTGGTTCGTTCTTGACTTCCCAATATCTTAGAATCTTATCACAAAACATATTCAAGAAACACACAATCATTTCACTGGATTTACCCACCTACCTAACAACTACCTTCTGACTCTTCTCATTTATTTACTCGGGCCCAGACATGCACATGCACAGGCTATAACCTTCATTTGCATGGCCCCATCTACCTATGCGATAGTACTACTAGTCCATATGTTGCTGGACATATCTAACCCCCCCCCCCCCCTCAGGGCCAACAAAAGACATACACACCTACCCACTTCGCATTTTCACCAATTACTCATAACCTCCCCCAACCTTTTCCAAAATAAAATATTGGAAATTTTGTTAAAGGGAGGTTTTGGGTAATTAGGAATTTGAGCTGATTTCATCTGCTTGCTTTGGTTCTAGTTGCTGTTGCTGTGGTTGTAGTTGTGGTGACGGTACCGTTATCGCAGGCTCGGGGTAGAAAGCGGAAAGTGAAGCAGTGATTTGTTGTACGGTGTTACATAAGTGGTGGTTAATGGAAGTGACGCTAGAAAGGTTGAGCTTTGCAGTTGGAATCGTGCTGGCGAGGACTTGTATTCCAACAGTGAGTAGACAGCCTCCAGATCCAGATTCTTGGATTGACAAGTTCCTCTTCCCCGAAGATTGTGCGCCTGAATTAGCTTCACTAGGATTAATGTTAGTGTCACATGAGTTATTGATTTGTCCCACTGGTGTTATAACAAAGCCTAAGGGAAGAAGAGGAATGCACGATGGGTCCTCGCCGTTCATGGCTAGCTGGATGGCGTCCACATCGACGGTGGTGTAGACCACAAGGCTGCCGGAATCATCTGTGCAGCTCTCCTGCAGCATCAGCTCTACGCTCTGGGATGAGTTGCTAGCCACCTGCATCAATCCAAATATAATCTAAGTCCAGTGAGAAATATCTCGAACTGGCCAACAAAACATGTATTAGGATACATCTTCAAATATTTTTGAAGTTCGGGCAAGTACTAACATATGATGATAAGTTTTACCAGGGGATGTAGAAATTTAACAAAACTCGTGACACGATTACTAGAAGAGTAAGCGAGAGTGTACTCAAGAGAACTTAATTAATTTTGGACAAAGGGCTTTTTTTTTGTATATAAGCCTAGCCTGTTGATCAGATTGTATTTATATTTCATGATAATGAAAAGCTAATATGTGCAATCTATAAGTACCAACCTTATTCAGGCAATAGCTAGCTAGTAATTTTCCAACAAGGACTGCCGCTATAAGTAGTCTACTTATGATTAAAAAACACATTAAATTTGTTAATTCCTATATTAATGTTTGCGTCTTATGGTGCATAAGAATCATCGTGCTGTTGATGTGAAACGATCTCAAAAGGGATCTTACATTAATGCGAAGAAGAGAAATGCAATTTCCTGGATGAGAGCCATTTGCAATGTGAGCCACCTCATGTAATGAGTTGCCATTTGAAATCACATCCAACTGCATTAATTAGATATTGTATAATTCAAAATTAAACCAGCTTCCCAGACCACAAATACTTAATTGGGAATTTTTAATGCAAACCTGAGCTCTTCGACGTTCATCCCTCAAGAGATCAAAGACCTGGAAATGATTATATGGAATCCAAGTAGTTGAAACGGCGCAAAGGATTAGTCCATTGGGTTGACCTGGTTCTGTGACTTTTCTGGTAGTAATTCGAATAGTGTCCTCAAGAGAATCAGAAAGAGCTGTCCATGACTGCCCACAAGAGGTGCTAATGTTCATACAGAATGTTTTGATCATCCTCTGAGCCAGATTCATCAAACTCTTTCGCGCTTCTGGAGATGGTATCACTACAAAAAGCAATTTCCAAACGATACAAATCTGTTGTATAATCGCCAGAAACTAAACGATATTATTAGATGTAGAGAAGAAATTAAGCACCTCCAAGATCAGATATGTTTCGTGCCATAAGGCTAGCTAGCCTTTCGCATTGTCTCTGCAAGATTCCTAACCATCGCTGTGCTCCGAATGCCATACCACTACTCACATACTGATTGAATATCTGATTCACTGGATTCTCCTCAACCTCAGCCTGTTCCACCCATGTAACCTTTTTTTTTTTTTTAAGAAGAAGAAGAAGAAAAATAAAGAGTAAGTCTAGTTATTCATCTTACTTCAATAATTGTTAATGTGCTAAGGATTCAACCATAGCGCAAAAGAAGGAGAAAATCACAAGAATTACCCTAGAGTAGCCATTGGGCATGTCTTGAATGATGCAGCCAGAAGGTCTTCTTTTGAAATAAGGGAAAGGAGCAGGGAAATTGTTGTGAAGACTGTCAAGAGGAAAATCAACAATTGCCCAAGTCCCTTCTTCCACATTCTGCTGGCAATAACGGAGGAAATAACATTCTCGGGTAGGCACTAAGGGTGTGAGAGCTTGCATTTCCATAAACATCTGAAGCAAAAATCCAACATTTACAAACTATAAAGATAATGAAGACATGAAAACCTTTTTTCTTGTTTATAAAGGTAAGTACTTACTAGTTGAAGAGAACCATTTGCATGACCAGATACTCTTGAGGTCACAACTTGAATATTTTTGGCTCTAGAAATTATAGATGGGAAAAGTTCTATCCATTTATTCTGGAAAAAGAAAAGAGGTAAAAATGACAGTATTACTAGCTGAAATGATATATGGTAATTAAATAAAAATCAGGCTTCAATTTTGCAACCTTCACTATAACAGTGATAGGAAACAGATTTAAATTCTATGCATGCACGGGTAAAAGATATTCATATAATCAGGTTACTTATAAAGTTAATATCAGTAAACATATATCAATAACAAATCAGCTATATATATAAATTACTCACAGCATCTAAGAGTGCATCGACTAGAGTGATGCTATTCATAATGACAACAGCACTGCTGCGAGTTGCTTCAATTCTGAGGTCATTTCTATTCTGCTTAATCCCGACAGGCCAAGGAAACATTCTTGAATATTCTTCCACATTGAGAATTTCTTTTCCAGAATCAGTAGTCCGAATCCAGAGTGGGTCAGCAGCTTGGCACATCTTTACCAGTTCATCCATTGAGGAAAGAGCCAGTTCCATTGCAATAGATTTTTCTTCTTCCAAGATAATTGGACCACCAGAAAACTGGGAATTGTTTTCAGGCATGAATGGAACAGGGACCATCTCGGTACTGCAATTTGCCATTGGCTCCTCGAACTTCCTTGAGAAATTAATGGACATGTCTAATTCCAACGAAGGAGGAATAAGAGGAGTTGTTGGTCCTATTCCTTGCATTGGCCCCCGACCATTATATTGTGAAACGAGACAGCACACACGCTCAAACTGTTCAACAATTGAAGAGCATAAGTTGACGGTTATTACTGTATGAACAAAAGAAAATATATAACGAAATAAAATAGTCATTGTTAATTCAATTTCATTGAGCAAAGGATTAAACTCATATTAGTCTAATTTTACCTGTTGTAGTTTATGTTAAAGAAAACAACATATCCTAGATATGCTGAATCGTTTCTGGTTCTTTTTTATCTTGATCACTTGGTTATTGATATTAATTTTGTGCAATTAACAAAAGTATGAGGAATATTGTAATTAAGAGCTGTAGACATGTTCTGTGAACAACTTAATCGTATTAAAAAAATTTCCTCAATTATAATAAATCAAAAATAACAAAAATATAATAGCATTGATAAAAATTTGAAAAACCTCTTCTTTGAGACGAGCATTTTCAAGGCGAAGTTGCTGTTCATCATAACCCATCTCTCCAAGCATGGCAGGACCTCCACAACTGGGGCACATAATACTGCGTAATGCTGCTTGCAGCCGATAATTCTCATTCTTTAAGTTGTCATTCTCAGCTCTAAGTATAACATTATCTGCTCGGTCTTGTTGAGCCTACATCATAACTTAGTTAATTAGTACTAGAATCAATTACTACAACAGAAGAACAAAAACTTTTCTCAACAATTAATGAAGTCTTGTCCCTCACATAGTGTTAATTACATCTTAACCACAGATGAATTCAGTGGGTGCAGAATTAGCATATTTTCATTTTATCTAAGCATTTTAAATTTTTCTTCTTCTAACATTTGCATACATAAACACACAGAATCATTCCAAAGTTGCCTTCAACTTTAACATCCCTCATAATTAATTCAAAACTTACTTACATACATACATACATAAACTCAGGCGGAGCTAGTGTGTGAAATATGGATTCTAATCTCTTTGATCCTAACTCATTATTTATCTAAAAAATCTAGTTAATATGTTAGAATCCAATAATTTAAAAATGCTAGAAATTCGAATCCATAAGGTTTAAATTATATAATAAGTATAATAAAAAGTCATTCTTTTTTCATGTCTATAACCCTAAACGGGGTGCATTAAAGATGTGTCTACTCATGGAAGTTCATTGTTGCAGAGGAGGGGTTGACTGCCCGCCCAACAACTAGGACCAGACGCATATTAATGAAAGGCGTTGTCCATACAGCGAAAATGAAAGCAACCCCCGTAGTTAATGTAGTCACTCTCTCTACAGCTCTCATGGTGGTGGTGCAGTACTCTACACTCTTTCTTCACCGTATTTGGTCTTCGCAATTTTTAACGTATGTAAATAAACACACACACGCAATTTATGGGAAATCGTGCATTGTCTCTCATGAAGGTTTACTTTAATTTTACAGGTGGAAAAACATTACTAGTCTGGAATTT
>JASVEL010007041.1:0-93081 GCA_032618575.1 Nicotiana noctiflora | reverse complement strand
GCCTAGCTTTGATAGTAGGCGCTATCACGGCTCTCGATGGTGGGAAATCTGGGTCGTGACAATCGTCTAATCTCGAAGAAGTAGAGACGAGATAGTCAACTTTGACACTTAGTAAAGGTCAAATAATAATTTATCCATAATATATATAAACTGTGAATTTTTATAAATATGATTGTAATTCAATGGGTTGAAACAAATTAACAATTCTTTCTATTATAGAAAATAATTCTTTTTCATCATTTATACACACATTCTTAAGCTAGAAGAGGCAGCAACAACTTCAATAAGTTTCAAGGCAAGCAATACAAGTATGCTCAATTCATGCCGAGGTCGACAGCCCGCTCCAACAGAAATATAAATTATGCACTACCGAGGATTGAACGGTGCGAATCATAGATGCATCTATTTAATCTGCCGATGTGTTCGGCCCACTCCAAAAATAAACACATAGATACATTCAATCAAGAAGTCAACATGGAGCAATTATTCAAAGAAAAGCTAGTACTCTTTTAACAATTTAAGAAAATGAGGTTTAGATGTTTTTAGAAATTCATTTACTCTTTCGATGTGATTTTAGCAATTCAACTATCCCTGAGATTACAAATATTCCAAGTATAGCATACTTTTAAGTCCTAGACTACCCGGAAAATAGCATAATAGTAGTTACACATGGACTCTCGTCACCTCATGCGTACGTAGCCCCCACAAATAGGATTACATAACTAATTAACTCACTGGGGACAATTCCGTCTTACAAGATTAGAAAGGAGACTCACCTCGCTTTGAAGATCCATAACCAGCATTCCATGCTTTTCCGAAGACTCAAATCGATGCACAACACTCCAAAACTAAGTCAAAAATTATGTAAACTCATTAATATATTCTAAGGTACTCATTATAATCAAATTTATAACAATTACTAACCCCGATCGAAAAGTTAACAAAAATGCCCTCAGGCCCACGTGCCCGAAATCCGAAATTTTTTGAAAATAAAGATTACCCATAGCCTCGCGAACTCAAATATATAATTTTCTCTAAATTTCATACACAAAATCGTGATCAAATCCCAAGAATACTAATTTTCTAGATTTTCCCTCAAATCCCAAGATTTCAACAGTTTCCAAGTCTAAATCCATATATAAACCTTGTATATACTCAAAACTAGTAGAAATCACATACCTCATGCTTGGTGATGAAAATGGCACTCCAAAGATGCTCCAGAATTGACTCCCATAGAAGAAATGAAGTGAAAATGAGCCAAAATTTGATTTTTAAAGAAATCTCTGTGCGTCCAGCAATTTCCACATCTGTAGAAATTTGACCGCATCTGCAGTTATGACAGTAACCATCACTTTTCTAGACACAAAAATGAGTGTAACTCCCTCATACGATGTCCAAATTCGATGATTCTTTTTTATGGGGATCCGTAACTACAATACAGATCTAATGGTACAATAAAAACTTAATTTGGAGCTCATTCGATTAATATGGTACCCTTTTATTTCCAAAGGAACGATGTTGAAATATCAAATAAGAGCGTGATACAACCCAAAACATACCCGAGGCCCTGGGACCCCGACCAATCAATCCAACCAGTCCAAAAACACATTATAGACTTGCTCGAAGCCTCAAATCACATCAAACAATGCTAAAATCGTGAATCAAACACCCAATCCAAGCTTTATGAAGTTTAGAACTTCCAACTTCTACTTTCGATGCTTAAACCTATCAAATCATGTCCGATTGACCTTAAAATTTGCACACAAGTCATATTCGACATTACGGAGCTACTCTAACTTTCAAAATCGAATTCCGGCCTCGATATCATAAAGTCCACTTTTGGTCAAACTTCTCAAAAACTTTCAAATTTCTATCTTTAGCCAAATGGCTCCAAGATGACCTACGGACCTCCAAATTCACTTTCGGTCGTGCTCCCAACTCCAGAATCACCATACGGAGCTGCCCCCAAACTCGGAATTCCAAACAATCATCGATATCACTGAAATTCTCTTCAACGCTAACTTATGAAATTTCTTTCAAAATGCTACTTTCCACAATAGGCGCCAAAACACTCCCGGGTCATCCAAAACTCGATTCGGGCATACGCCCAAGTCCGAAACTATCATACGAACCTGTTGGAACCTTCAAATAATGATTCCAAGGTCATTTACTTAAAAATCCAATCTTAGTTAATTCTTTCAACTTTAAGCTTTTGAAATGAGAGTTCTCTTTCCAAAACTCTGAACTTTCCAAAATTCGATTCAGACTGTGCGTACAAGTCATAATACCCGAAATAAAACTGCTTGTGGTCTCTGACTGTTGAATGATACGCTAGAGCTCAAAACGACCGGTCAGGTCGTTACATTCTCTCTCACTTAAATATATGTTCGTCCTCAAACGTGCTGAGAACTACACTGAAGTAGTCTGATATCACTGTTTAAATTCTCATGCACCTTCCTGTGCTACCACAGCTTAGTTGAGCACATCTGCTCGACCAATTCCAAAGATATTCCCTTTTATTCAAGTAAATAAGCCTTAGAGTCCAATTCCAACATCCGAAATTCTATGCCCAACCTTTTTCCAACATAAGATCGCCATATCAATCACTACACGATGTACCTAAACATGGATGCATAAATTTGTTGAATTCACATCTACCATCACTTTACTCTCTAGACCACAATAACATTTTCTAATCAACTTAGTCAAAATTCCATGAATCTGATGCTCCCATGGCACCCCATGACATACTCAGGTCTTACTTTAACTCTAACAATGCCGCCACAATGGAAGAGATGTGAAAAAATTCATATTCAACTGCCAAGTCAACTAATCATTGAGTCTATACTTCTGAAAAGAAACATTACCTTATTTTGAACCAAATAATGATCATTTCTCCTTAATATATTTCACGTAATCAGATTGCGCTAGTCCTAAATCCAAAAATCTCATCTCACCCAGTATGAACTGCTCAGGCAATAAGCCACCCGACATGACCAAAAATCTCATATGATGCCACAATGTGCTAATAGGCTACAATTAGAATGCGATATAAAAAGGGAAATGAACTCTGAAAAAGAATTTTAATTACCCCACACACGGATCATTCACGCGACGCGGGTGCACAATTAATATGAGTTTCCTTGAGAAAATAGGAAACATAACACAATAAAAAGATATTGGGAACTATACTGAACAGCACACTGTTGCGGCACGCAGCCCAATTCGAGCAATCATAACCATAGCAGCATGCCATCCGATCCACACAACATAACCATGGCGGTGTGTCACCCGATCCAAATAACATACCCATAGCAGCATGCCACCCGATCAACACATGGAACTCACATAAGGAGATATATATCGAGCTAAATTGCTTATTACAACAAAAAACTGAATATCAGCGATAAACACGCTAAGTGTATAATACCATTCCCTAGGGATACATATAATGCTATAATCCACAAACTCAAGCACAACTGAAGTGCGATATATGATCTGAATCTCGAGAGCCCTCCTGCTCATATAACCTCATCTCTATGAGAAACCTTAACACATAAAACATTCACCAAGCCGTCTCACAACTCGCATGATATAATACATCATTACATAAAATAGATGACTATAAAATAACACCCCGACTCCCTTCAATAAGGAGCATATTGTTGAGATGAACACATCTGGACTGATATAAAGCCCATGTTCACATTTAAATCAATCCACTGAACTCAAGCCAATTTTTGATTGCACCAACTAGGCTAATAACCTTTAAAAGGTCCATAATAACTCTCATTTCCTCATAACACATAAGAACAACCCTCATAAACGGAGCGAACCTCCGCAGTCCATAACCCAATAAACAGTGTGCCCTCCAGGCATAAATTCTCAAAGTAATTATATTGCCACAATCCTCATACTTGGTTAAAATCTTTAATTAATCAAGTGACTACATGTCACACTTATACAATCTTCCTGTGGGATACGCTCCCACAACCTTTCAAAATAAATAATGGGTCCGCACATCCAAACCACCGGTCGTACTAACACTGAAAAGTGATCAAGAATCCTTAACCAGGATGCAAAGCCTTTTTCAAAAAATACAAATCTCAAGTGATACTGACGACACTACTAACTCACTTTAAACATCGAAACCTCTTTCCTGCTCATCCGATCTCGTGACATCCTTGTCAGCACCAAACTGCAACCTTGATACTCACTTCAAATTCGATACCACTCACTACACCCAAGTGCCAATATAAGCTTTTCACTGGACTCACTTTAGGAGAACCACAGCAACATACAGGTAAATTCTCATAATCGTAGTATAGATAAACATCTAAATAGTGGTCTAAGACACTATATCCCTTCCGGGATTCGGCTACACATAAGAGGCCATAACAGAGAATGATTCTGAACAACATTAATTACAGCATACCGCCACAAATCACATGCATAACTTGATCACACTGAAGGAACTGACCTCTATACGCCAACTCAATTGTGGTTAACCAATATAGCTTCGTTTGATTTACCCCGATTTCCTTAGTAATAGAAATAACTCCTTTCAACACATCACACACTCCATCCGCACTCACTCTGAGTGAACTGGAACCGCAAGACCATGCTATCTCAAATCCCATGAATCATTTCATTCCTTCATTGTGCGCACATTCACACCCTCAACTGATATGGCCATTCTGCTAATCCTTCTACAAATATGAAGTCCTTTCTCATCTTTCTCTCAAGTGCTACACTGCAAGTCAAAACATCTTAAGAAATTCTGGGCCTCCACTCATAAGCTGCTGTAGAAGCTTGATTCTTAACCTTACTTATAGGCTCAAAATCATTAGGAACCATACTTTATCTCTTTTTGAATCCATTAGGATTGTTGTTGAGAGCCACCCGCTCTGACTTGGTCCCGAATAAAATCAACTCCATAAATCTTATAACACATGAATACCCTCTCAACGAGGTACCCGGCGGAATCACTCCCCTTAAAACCTGCATCCATACCAGGCATAAGTCTTGAATCCTTCCCCAAGTTTGAACACGAGTCAATAAGGCCAACCATAGCACCCTTTTACAATTCCATTGCTCCAATCACCACTTATGTTCTTTTCCCGTAGCCGAAATAACCCAGAAATATGCTAACAACCAGAAAAACTTGCAAGTGGTTAACCATGCAACCCAATCATAGGCATTCGGACTCTCCTACTTAGATTGAAGTCATTATTACATGACTCTGAAACTCACCGAGATTCCTTATCTCTTATTGACATAATTTTGCATAATCAACAGCCTAAATTCTCATATTCTTTCTGTAAAACCCCCTTTTATACTATGAATCATCAACCACATTCGCACGACCGATCTCCTTGATGCATATTAGCCCATACTTCCAATTCAACCCGTACACTTCAATCGCCAACCACTAAAATCCCAAATCATTCTAAACTCTCATTAAGGTGCGTAATCATCCTACACCAAGCCTATATGCAACATCCTACTCTCCCACTTTGGGCAAACTCACTTCTTTTCTCAACAACTTGACCTTTGCTTCATACATCTGGCCTTCTAGGAATTTTAGCCACCGTCTGACACTTTCCACACATCCTTCCTCATCCTTTGCTACTCATTTGTTGCCTTAATAAAATCTATCATCATAGCACTTGAATCCACAAATCGCTACTAACTTTAATTTTTTGCTGGAGATCATCTCTCTCGTGCTGTCAATATTATAAATTACCAATTCAACCCTGAACCACCTTGCCACGCGACATCTAACTGTCGCTTCTTCAATATTGACCTACAATATCCTGCTCCAAAGGCGAATTGTAGAAGATCATAACACCGGTAAATCTATTGCATTCAATAAGGACAACAACACCTCATCATAGAAGAAAATTCCATCACACTAGCAAATACCTAGTCTCGATACCTTTTCAATCCAAACCTGAACATTCTTTACCTGATTGCCTTTCCCCTTCCTAGAATAAAATATTGAATCTATAGATCATGCACTGAGTAAATCTCCCTTCAAGTCATTCACTGCCTCGACACGCAGTAGAATATCCTACCATCAGAATAATACTGTGGAATAATCGCTCATAAGCATCATGGCAACCTGTGCATTGCCTCAAGGCTCTCTGAAGTACTTCTACTGAGGCGAAACAGTAGAATATCCTTCCATAAGGTGATGATGATAGTCCAATAAACTTTACCAGGAGAATCATCCCTCACCACATTCGTATTTCCATTACAATTCTTATATTCTCGATTTATACCCAGTTGTTCACCATGCAGCATCCCGAGGATAAGTATATACATCTATGTACCGATCCGCGAGACTCTACTAGACTTTCTCATGACTCGCGAGACCCTAGGAACCTAGTGCTCTGATACCATATTGCCACGACACCGGTATCTAGTGACGCCGGACACCGTGGTCAGGCAAGCCAACCAAAATACTTAATTATATTCCAATTTTTGTATTTGTATAAAATTATTTTTCTTTATACATATAATAACAAATAATAAACTTTACAGAGATAACCGCGAAGTCTTTAACAAAAACTTAACATTTAATAATCCAAAATAAATCCTCCCTGAACCTGGTGTCACGAGTGCATGGGCAATTTCTAATAAATAATGTAATAGAACAATCATCTGGAATAAAATATTGGACAAAAATAAATATGGAAAACTAGAAGAGACTACTGGTACGGGTCGCCTCGAGAAGTGCAACTCACCTAAGTCTATGTATCAACCGTGCTGCTATGCCTAGTAGGCCACTAGAGATACATATGCATGTGTAACAAAAATGCAAAAAAGTGTAGAATGAGTATGAAAATAACGTGTACTCAATGAGTAACCTATCTAATCTCAAAGAACTAGAGACGAGATGGTCAACTTTGACACTTACTAATGGTCCAATAATAATTTATCCATAATATATATAAACCATAGATTTTTATAAACATGATTATAATTCAATGGTTTGAAGCAAATAAATATTTCTTTCGTTTATAGAAAATCATTATTTTTCATCATTTATACAAATATTCTTAAGCCAAAAGAGGCAGCAACAACTTCAATTAGTTTCAAGGCAAGCAATACAAGCATGCGTAATTCATGCCGAGGTCGATGGCCCGCTCTAATAGAAATATAAAGTGTGCACTGTCGAGGGTCGAACGATGCGAACCATAGATGCATCTATTTAATCTGCCGAGGCGTTCGGACCGCTCTAAAAATAGACACATAGAGACATTCAATGAAGAAGTCAACATGGAGCAATTAATCAAAGAAAAGCTAGATCTCTTTTAACAATTTAAGAAAATAAGGTTTAGATCTTTTTAGAAATTTATTTACTATTTGGATATGATTTTAGCAATTCAACTATCCATGAGATTACAAATATTCCCAGTGTAGCATACTTTTGGGTCCTAGACTACCCGGACAATACCATAATAGTAGCTCCGCATGGACTCTCGTCACCTTGTGCGTACGTAGTCCCTACAAATAAGAGCGCATAACCAATTAACTCACCTATGGGGACAATTCCCTCTTACGAGGTTGGAAAAGAGATCACCTCGCTCTGAAGATCCATAACTGGCATTCCGCGCCTTTTCGAAGACTCGAATCGATGCACAACGCTTCAAAACTAGCCAATAATTTCATGAACCATTAATATATGCTAAGGTGCTCATTATAATCCAATTTATAACAATTCCTAGCCCTGATCGAAAAGATAACAAAAATACACTCGGGCCTACGTGCCCGGAATATGAAATTATTCGAAGATAAAGATTACCCATAGCCTCAAGAACTCAAATATATGATTTTCTCTATATTTCATACACAAAATCGTGGTCAAATCCCCAGAATACTAATTTTCTAAATTTTTCCTCAAACCCCAAGTTTTCTACAATTTTCCAAGTCTAAATTCATATATAAACCTTGTATATACTCAAAACTAGTAGAAATCACTTACCTCATACTTGGTGATGAAAATGGCACTCTAAAGTTGCTCCAAAATTGGCTCCCATTGAAGAAATGAAGTAAAAATGAGCCAAACTTTGATTTTAAAGAAATCTCTCTACCTCCAGCAGTTTTCGAATCTACAAAAATTTGACCGCATCTGCGGTCCTGCATCTACGGAAAATTTCAGCATATGCAGAAAATTCTCGCATCTGGGGAAAATTTCCGCATCTACAGTCCCGCATCTTCAGAAAAGTTTCGAATCTGCGGTTATGACAACAACCAACACTTTTCTCGACACGAAAATGAGTATAACTTCCTCATACGATTTCCAAATTTGACAATTCTTTTTGTTATGGATTCGTAATTACGATACAAATCTAATGTTACAATAAAAATTTAATTTGAAGCTCATTTACTTAATATAATACCCTTGTATGTCCAAAGAAATGATGTTAAAACATCATATAAGAGCGCGAAACTACCCGAAACACACCTGAGGCCCCCGGGACCCCGACCAATCACACCAACCTATCCCAAAACACATTACGGACTTGCTTGAAGCCTCAAATCACATCAAAACAATGCTCAAATAATAAATCAACCCCCAAACCAAGCTTTATGAACTTTAGAACTTCCAACTTTTACTTTCGATGCTTAAACCTATCAAATCACGACCCATTGACCTCAACTTTTGCACACAAGTCATGTTAAACATTACGAACCTACTCCAACTTTCAAAATTAGATTTCGACCCCAAAATTAAAAAGTCCACTACTGATCAAACTTCTCTAAAACCTTCAAATTCTTATCTTTAGCCAAGTGGCTCCAAGATGACCTACACACCTCCGAGTTCACTTTTGATTGCGCTCCCAACTCTAGAATCACCATACTGAGATGTTCCCAGACTCAAAATCCCAAATGGACATCGATATCACTTAAATGCACTTCAATTCAATCTTAAGAAATTTCTTTCAAAATTCTACTTTCCACAATAGGCGCTAAAATGCTCCCGCGTCATCCAAAACCCGATCCGGGCATACGCCCAAGTCCGAAACCATCATACGAACATGCTAGAACCTTCAGATCCTGATTCTGAGGTTGTTTACTTAAAAATCTATTCATAGTTAATTCTTTCAACTTTAAGCTTCCGAAATGAGATTTCTCTTTTCAAATCAACTCTAAACTTCCCAAAATGATACCCAAAATACTTTAAGCGGACCGCGCGTACAAGTCATAATACCCAAAATGAAGCCACTCATGGTATCTAACTGCTGAACGATATGCTAGAGCTCAAAACAACCAGTCGGGTCATTACAACCATCGGTCTCTCCATGATTAGTCCACACAAAGTAATCTCTGTAAACTCCTTTCTATAAAGATGATGATTAACTTCCTCCGGTTTTCCAAACTTCATACAGTCAAACGTAACACAAGGACACTGAATTACTCCTTCACTTTGGTGTGGTGGAAGTGACATTGCATGTCTAGTAAAGTCATCAACCCCTTATACAAAATCTTCCTGCAATCGTCGCAGATTAGAATAATTCCTATTGTGCATCCAAGTACGATGTTTCATCTATACAAATAAAACAAGAACAAATATATTTAGTTAATTCATATCATAATATGTTTTAGTTAATTCACATCCTAAAATTTCCAATTCATATCCTAATAGATTAAATCATATCCTAAAATTTTGATTTATAAACTAAAAGTTCAACTTATAAGCTAAAAGTCCAATTCATATCTAAATGTTCAATTAATATTCTAAAATTTCATTTTATAAACTAAAAGTTCAATTCATAAACTAAAAGTTCATTTCATATCCAAATATTTCAATTTATAACCAAAAAAATAAATTCATATCCAAAAGGTCCGATAATAAACTAAAAATCCGACTACAAATCCAAAAAGTTCAATTCATATCCTAAAATTTTAATTTATAAACTAAAAGTTCAATTTATAAACTAAAAGTCCAATTCATATCCAAAATGTTTAATTCATGTCCTAAACTTTTAATTTATAAAGAGATAATGCATAAATACCCCATTAAACTTGTCCTGAAAAAGTCATTTATAGACCTTAACTTTACGGGTGTCCTAACACCCCATGATTGTTTAAAGTAATGTATTTAGTTACACCTTCTCACAATCTGGCCCAACTATAATAACTTAAGTAGTTTACACGCGCTTCTATTATGAAGCCACGTAATTAAAACCTCCCATAAATAAATAAAAACACTTAAAATCGATATAACCTAAGTCGTTTAACCCCTCAGTCAAAAATTCTCAAAATCAAAGAACCCTAACCTTTAACCTCTCAGTCAAAATTCTCCAAAATCCATTTTCCTAACCAAAATCGAAGGGACCTGTTGTAAAATCCATACGATTTCCTTGTTCTTTCTTCTTTACTTCTGTTCGTATTTGTTTCCGTTGACGATTTGGTTGAAGACCCGTTCGAACTTGAAGGTCTCCGAAGAATCAAGTGCAAACATTCTCTTTGTTTCAGTTTGGAGGTAAACACATAAACCCTAGCCCTTTCTATCATCAACCCTAAATGTTATCTATGTTTTAGTTTGTTTAATATCATCCGTTTCTAGGGTTTTGAACTTGCTTCCAATTTCTTCACTGTAATCTTATCAGTGTAAAATCGTGAACAGAAATACAATTTTGAAGGTGTAATAATAACCAATTTTGAATTTTTTCTTGTTGCATGTATTTGGCCTCTTATGTAGGGGTCCAATAGTAAATATTAATCCTTCATTATTCCTCTTTTCTACTATATTCAGGTATTGTAATGTCCTTTGTACTTGTTACTCTAAGGATTTTGCATGGTGGAAAAATCTCCATGGATAAGTTGGATTCCTTTGCAATTGAGGATTATATTGGTGGGGTGATGACTGATTGTTTTGATGTAGATGTTGATAGGTTCTCTTATTTTGAGTTTTTAGGTTATGTAAAAGAATTTGGTTACAATGTTTCTTCTGCTGTTATTTATGTTAGACCACCTAATTAAGAAGAGTTGGGATGGGTGTTTTACACACTCAAAGTGGCTTCAAAATTTAAAATGTTAGTCAAATACAAGCTATCATATTTAGGTTGTTTTAATTGTCAGATTTTCTGTTGGTTTATGGCAGCCTGGAATGTCATCTACAAAGTTTAAAGATGTGAGGTCCTCGGCAAAAGTAACTGGATATCTAGGCCATCGACCAACAAGAGGTGTTAAGTGGAAGGGTAAAGAAGCTATGACAACTAGGCAGCTCCATCAATTGAGAGGCAAGAAGATCATTGAAACAAGGTGTAGGGCTGCTAAGTTGAGCCAGAAAAGCACCACTGCAAATCAACCCAGCTGATGAAGCTTTGATTTAGTTTGAAAACTGAAATGCAATAGATTGAAGTAGCTATAGAATACAATTATGTATGTTGACAAATTAATGTAGGTAGTTATAGACTACTTTGTAACAAACTAGAATTCTGTTTTGGTTTTGTCGAATGGAATTCTGTTTTGCTGCTGATACAATTATGTTTTGTAATGACTGGAGTACTACTGTTATGTAATGTCATTCTATGACTTTTATGCAAGTAATGCATAAATTATGTTTTAGTGTTTGAAGTTCATATAGTTAGCTTAAATAGTTTTGGAGTCATTTGGGTGTATTGAAATAATAATTGATAATCAAGAACTACAAATACATATTGAGAGTTCCATTGATAAGCAAGAACTACAAAATTGAGAGTTCCATTGTAAACATACAAATTAAATTCTACAACCAACAACTACTTTCATAGTGAGATAACTAAACAAGCTTCACAATGGCAACATCATTGCATCTTCTTTCAATGAGATTCCTGGATACCCACAAGCAACAAGAATAATACACATCCCTAATATAATGAACCACAGTACATTTTCCCTACTCTTTGACTTAGCTAATTGACTCTTCCACTTCTTTTCCTTCTCTTTCATCTTCTCCATATCATCTTGCAATTTCACCAATTGAACCTCAATCATCTTCGTCTTGTCATCTTTTATGCTGTTTTCAACCTTTAAAGTAGTCCTCGACTTGGCAAGATTTTCAAAGCCTTCTAATGCATTCTCAAGTTCACCCAATTTTTCAAGCAACTTTGGAATAATAAATTTGGATCTAGGATCAATTTCAGAATCCATCCAAAGCCAAAAATCACAAGAACGAGGACCCTAAGATGATTAACAAAAGAAAATTAATGAATGATAATTTATCACAACTCAATTAATGAAACAAACTTACGAATTATTTACCCCATAGTATGGACAAACCCAATGACTTCTTCCTGGGTTCCGAGGGGTCCAAGCTGTTAACAAAGGCAAAACATAGCCATGGTTGCATCGAATTTCTCCGCTTGACTCATTTTCTTCCTCTTCTGTGCAAAGCCTTGTCAAATTCAATCATTTTGAAAGCATTGGAACAACTACAACACAACAATACAACACCAAAGTCAGATAATTTACAATTGCTTTCAAAAATCGGATCAAAAGAAAGGATTTAGGGCAAAGTCACAACAATTTTAGGACAAAGTCATAACAATACTAAAAGAAAGGATTTAGGGTTCTTAGGAAGGAGAAATGATAACCTTTGCCTTCAAATATTGAAACTTCAAAAGGGAAATTTGATGGATTTTCGACAGAAATTAGAAGAAGAAGAAGAAGAAGAAGAAGAAGAAGAAGAAGAAGAATAAGAAATTAGGGTTCTTCGATGGGTTTTGGTAAATATTTGGGGAAGATGAGATTTTACCGTTGGTTGGGTTATATTAACGTTAAATAATTTCGTTTTTATTTATTTTTTGGGTTGTTTTCAACGATTAAAGGATAAATGACGCGCTCACTTTAGTTGTCAAACACGCGCAACTGACTAGGTTATGAGAGGGAGTAACTAAATACATTACTTTAAACAATCGTGGGGTGTTAGGACACCCGTAAAGTTAAGGTGTGTAAATGACTTTTCAGGACAAGTTTGATGGGTATTTATGCAGTATCTCATTTATAAACTAAAAGTTCAACTACAAATCCAAAAACTTTAATTTATAAACTAAAAATTCAATTCAATATCTAAAAGGTCCAATTCATAAACTAAAAGTTCAACTACAAATCTTAAAATTTCAATTCTTATCCTAAACTAAAGTTCAATTCGTAAGCTAAAAGTAAAACTCATATCCAAAAATTTCAATTTATAAACTAAAAATTCAATTTAATATTTAAAAGGTCCAATTCATAAACTAAAAATTCAACTACAAATCCTAAAATTTCAATTTATATCCTAAAATTGGAATTAATAAACTAAAAGTTCAACTACTACTACTAAACTCGAGATTCTAACTAACCCATTCAAGACTATACAAAGTATAATTCATATCTTACTAAATTATTCAATACTAATTAGACTAATAATTTAATAAAATTAATAAATAAAATTAATTAAAACAAGATCTAAACCCTAGTTATCAATAGTATACAGTGTTCAAAAAATTGAAACAATAAAATACAATGTTCAAATAATTAAAACAAAAACTAGAAATAACAAAAACATGGATTGTAATTCAAACCTTGACTTTTTAGGGTTTAGGAAAGGGGCGGAGCAGGCAGCGGCAACTCCAACGGCGGGGACGGTATTGGGCGGTGGCTACACGGGGTGAGGAATGAGATTTTTGTGGGAGAAATAGAGAAGGGGAATAGGGAGGAGTTATAAAATTTTGGGGAAGAAAATAAGAGAAAAGGGGGGGGGGACCATTTTTAATTTTTGATTTTTAGAATAATTTGGTCGGTACATAGTGTTGACCGTTTGACCAAATACCAACCAACTTTGGTCGATTTTCTTAAATAAATCTATTTTTTTGTTTTTTAAAACATATTATAAGCTATAAAAAACTATTAATAACTATAAAACATTAATTTTATTTAACTATAATTATATACTATAAGCATAATCTTTACAAAATCTTATATTAACTAGATCCTAATTAGTATATATAATTTAGGGATTGATAGACTTGTGAAGATCCTAATTAGTATTTATAATTTATCGTCAAATATATCTATTTGTAAATTGATTTATCGACTTATAACTTACTCAGAAGCATCGTTGAATATTAAAAATAAACTTCTCACCTATATATATATATATATATATATATATATATATATATATATCTATATAGACAAGGGACGGGTTCTTTTAGGGATTGATAGAATTGTGAAGATCCTAATTAGTATATATAATTTATAAATAAATATATCTGTTTTTAAATTGATTCATCGACTTATAACTTACTCAGATGCATCGTTGAATATTAAAAATGAAACGTCACACCTATATCTATATCTATATAGATAAGGGTCGGGTTCTTTTAGGGATTGATAAACTTGTGAAGATCCTAATTAGCATATATAATTTATCATCAAATATCTGTTTGTAAATTGATTCATCAACTTATAACTTACTCAAATGCATCGTTGAATATTAAAGCCAAAATGTCATATATATATATATATATATATATATATATATATATATATATATATATATATATATATATATATATATATATATATATATATATATATATATACTACTTTAACTACATATATAGCAAGTTATAGTATATGTTAGTGTATTCATCCCTTGCATTACAAAAGTGTTAACGGATTATATTTATATTATTTAGATAGTAAATATAAAAGTGATTTAAACTTTGACTAATGTTGACCAAATAACCGACCAAAGTTGGTTGGTAAATATTTTTCCTGTATTAACCGACCAACTTTGGTCGGTAATTTATATAAAATAAAATAAATTTTTTCTCTCCTTTACCGACCAGCTTTGGTCGCTAATCTGGATAGACCAACTTTAGTCGCAAAATATTGGTCGCTAAATTTTGGACTTCTAGTAGTGAATGCTGATAATTTTGAAGGGCAGTCTTTTGGAGTTCCTGATCATACCCCTTCACATGCTAAGGATTGACCGATACCTAGTTTAATTAGAGATTAGTATACCCAATTAATCTTCTTCAGCAATCTTGTCTCAATGAATCATCATCTCGCACTACAATTTTGGGTTCTGTAAATTTTGCTGGTAGTTCTTCTTCCTTGTCGGTGTATTTGAATGTAATTCTAATGTGCGCATGTTAACTAGTGTTGCTGGAAGGATATGGATAGTGGATTCTGGAGCCATTGACCATATGACTACAAATAAAACTCTTCTTTTCAACATTAGTCCTCTACATATTCCTTATCTAGACTTTTTACCTAATGGTTGCAACGTAAAGATTACTTGTACTGGATGTCTTACTCTGCCGCCTTCCCTCACTCTTCATCATATTTTACACATACCTACCTTTCAGTACAATTTGATTTTAGAGAGTAAACTCATTACTCAATTCAAATGCTATATGTTATTCACAACTTATTCATGTATACTTCTACATGCCCATTCAATGAAGAAGCTTCTCGAGCTTGGTAGAATGGACCATGGACTATACAAATTCTACTTCAACCAATCTACTTCCATTGCACACTTCATCTTTGATAATTTTGATAGCTCTGCATCTATTTCTCATTATGTCATGGAAATCATTAAACAATGTACTCCTCTTTCTGTTGTTTCTGATTTACTTGTTTCTAGCTTTAATACCATAGCAAAAGTAAATGATTTTCCGTTGAATACAAATGTAGATGTTCTGGATTCTTTTCATAATCATATTTCATTACCAACTTGTAATAATCATCAGCTTATAAATAAAAATGATGTTCTTTGGAATCACATATTGGTTCATGTTCCTTTTGCATAAATGAAAAATATACCTTATATGTCCTCTGGATTATTAGCAAAGGAGTCTTTCATTTGTCATGTTTGTTTTTTAGCAACACAACCTAGATTGTCCTTTCCAAGTAGCTCTTTTCACTCTACTACTATGTTTCAACTTATACAAGTGAATACTTGGAGATCTTAACACACTCAATCCTATGCTGGGGCAAGATATTTTTTTGACTATAGTTGAAGATTACACCAAGACAACATGGACACACATGTTGCACTCCAAAAGCTATGCCTTCACCTTGATTAAGGCATTTATAGCAATGGTCTAGACCTAATTTCAACTTTCCATTAAAGTCATTAGGAGTGACAATGCCTTAGAACTTGAGTCTTCTAATTCAGCTCTTCAATTCTTCTCTAAAATTGGAATAATCCATCAAACCACCTGTCTTTTCTTCCTGCAACAAAATGGGGTGGTAGAGTAAAAATGTCACAACCCCAAATCCGGTCGTGATGGCGCCCAACACACTGCTAGGCCAGCCCGACCAACCAACAACAATTTACGGAGCTATAAGCTCGCATTATCTCATTTAAGCATAAAAAGTTATAAGACAACAGTGATAGTTATATCAAACGGAGAACCAAGTCCCAACACATGCCAACTCCCAAAGACCGAAGGGTCAAGAGTCATGAGCCTCTAAAGAACATAAGTGTAATAAGGTTTACATCCAAACTAAGTGCGGAAAGAAATGACAACAAGAAATGAAAAGACAGCTAGAAGGGGAGTCTGGTCCTGCGGACGCTGCAACTACCTCGACTGTCCCGCACAATGCCTCTGAGCGGCTACCGGATCAGGTCTGCTGAGAGGTACCTGGATCTGCACACAAGGTACAGGGAGTAAAATGAGTACTGCCAGACTCAGTGGTAATAAACAGGGGTAAGACAACGTAGATAAGAAATCCACAGTAAAACACTATGTAAAGCTGTAACCAATACCCTGTGACAGTTCAATATCAACAGTAGAGAGCCAACAATATCAACAACAAGTATAATAGCTAGTGATGTAGCTAAATACAATGCAATGCATGAAATGACCGCTACGGCACGTAGCCCGATCCAATTTGGGTACCCGTGCTCACTGTGGGGGTTCAGACTCTAGAGGGGCTCCTACAGCCCAAGCACAATATTACTGCAGCGGGCAGTCCGATCCAACATATATATCACTGCGGCGCGCAGCCCGATCCACTACCAGTCAGCTAATATAAAAATGCAGCCTCACGGGCTCAAAAGTAGTTTTGAAAAATCTTTTATCATTTTTCAGTTGAAAACAGTAATATCAAGTTCCAGAGATTGGAAATAGCATGATAATAGGAATAGCTACGGACTAGTAGTAAACTAGCATGTCAATATCATATGACAATGATAACGATCCTCGCGGGATCCAATACAGGTTCACAACCTACAAGTATACTCAACCGTCCAAGAAGGAGGTTCAACGGCTCAAGAGTACCCAATATCACAATATAGTATGGAACCATCCGAGAAGGAGGTTCGACGGCTCAAGAATAGCCAATATCATAACACAATGCGAACAAGTCGGACTAAGCCATAGTCCCTAATCACAATCGACCCCGCACTCACATGAGAGTACGTGTCTCGCCGCTATACAGCGTCACAAAGTGGTATACCGGGGTTTCGAACCCGCTGGTCATCACCCACATCTATTACTCACCTCAATACAGCGCGACGACTACTCCGCAATGCCCTTGCCACGAGAATCAAGCTCCACACGCGTAGAATCTTATCAAACATAGTAGAAACACAACAAATTATCCCAATGGGACGACACCCAATCAATACAACTCGATTTACACCAAAAATGGCAAAGTTGCCAAAACTCGACTTTCGGCACGCTTCTCGAAAAATCACAAAAGTCACATATTCGGAACCCTCGTCTCAATACGAGTCTAAGCATATCAATTTTACTAAATTCGGACTCCATTTGCCCATTCAAAACCTTGATTTTCTAAAGTTCAAGCCTAAGGTTAAATCCTCAATGAATTACCCCAAATTCCTCCAGTTTCATGATATAATTGCATAATATTATCAATACTAATCATAAGATGAGTCTATAGTTGATTACCTGACGAATTCCCTTGATTTTCTCCTCAAAATTGCCCAAATCGCCCCTTAAGCCGAGACCCAAGTGTGTGAGATGTTTCTGAAATTTTCTGACTTCTGATACAATTAACTCTCTGCGATTTTCGCTTTTGCGGACCATTTCCGCCCCTGCGGAACCGCTTCTGCGACCAATTGGTCGCTTCTGCGAACCCAGGCCTATATGGCCATTTCCGCTCCTGCGATCCAAGGACCGCTCCTGCGGGTCCGGTCCTGCGGTCATTCCCGCCTCTGCGATCAAGAGTCCGCTCCTGCGGACTCGCCTATGTGATCAACAATCCGCTTCTGCGGTCTTCCCCATCTCGCCTCTAGACCGCTTTTGCGGTCTCATCCTCGCTCCTGCAACGCCGCCTCAGCGGACATGTTTTCGCTTCTGCAAAGCCAAGTGCCTCTGCGCCCCCTTGTCCGCTCCTGCGGACTCGCTCCTGCGCCCCCATTTGTGCCGGAGCGAAAACAACAGAACCACTGCACAAGTCTGCAATTTTCCATATTTTCTCCCGTTTAACCATCCGAAAATACCCCGAGGCCCCCGGGACCTCATCCAAACACACCAAAACATCCTAATACCTTATTCAAACTTGTTCCAATCCTCAAAACACGTCTAACAACATCAAAACCCATAATTCACATCGAATTCAAGCCTAAATTTCTTAAAAACTTCCGAATTACACATTCGATCTAAAACCCAACCAAACGACGTCCGAATGACCTGAAACTTTGCGGACATATCCAAAATCACATGACGAATCTACAGAAATTGTCATAATTCCATTCCGATCCCCGAATCAAAATCTCACCTACCGTTCGGATTTCACCAAAATTCAACCTTAGCCAATTCAAGCCTATTTCTACACCGGACCTCCAAATTCAATTACGATCGTTCCCCTAAGTCACAAATCACCTCCCGGAACTAACCAAATCATCAAAATCTGATTCCGAGCCCTCTAACCAAATAGTCAACTCCAGGTTGACTTTCTATATTCAAGTTTCCTTGAAAAAGGCTATATGCCTCATTTTCAATCCAATTCACTCCTAACTCACCCGATAGACTCTAACACTGATATAAAGGCATACAAAACATAAATGCAAGATAACGGAGTGGTAATTCCCATGACGACGGGCCGGATCGTCACAAAAAATACATGCATCTCCTTGAAACTTCAAAAGCCTTATTGTTTTAATCCAAACTCCCCACCAAGTTTGGAGTGATTGTGTCTTAACATCAACCTACCTTATAAATAGGTTTCCCTACTCAATTCCAACAAGAAACCATTTGAATTTCTATATGGCAGTCCACCTTCATACTCCCACTTGAAATTTTTTGGTTGTTCATGTTATGCCACTGAGCTCAAATTCCATAGGGAAATATTTCAACCAGGAGCTTTCCCTTCTGTTTTCATTGGGTACCCTTATGCTAAAAAGGGTTATAAGCTATAAAACTTGCATACGCAGTCAGTTTTGTCCTCTACAGATATCATTTTTCATAAATTTGTATTTCCTTATCAATTGGTATCCTCTACTACTTGTTCCTCTACTCCACTCCCTTCTATTCTCATATTCTCTTATGGTGTTCCTTCTGACTTGTATATTTCTACTACTCTTGCATTATCTTCTCCTAATGTCATTATTCCAACTATTTCACCCGTACCTGCTCATTCTATATCAGATTCTATTCAGCCAACTTTCCCACTACATATTCCTGAACCTACTCAGTCAGCACCTCAAACGCATCCTGCTCCTACACTTAGAAAACGTTTTAGAACCTACCAAATACCATCTCAGTTGGGAGACTTTGTTGTACAACTTTCTTCTTCCATTCATTCCTCAATTTCTTCTTCCACTTATTTCTCCATTTCAGCTGCAAAATATGCTACAGTAGAACCTCCTTCCTACACTCAGGCTGTTGCCAACCCTGACTAGCAAGAAGCTATGGCAAAGAGTTCGAAGCCTTAGAAGCCAATCAGACCTGGAAAATTATAGAACTCCTCTTGGAAAGAAGCCCATAGATTGTAAATGGGTTTATAAGATTAAAGATAAAGTTGATGGTAGTGTGGAAAGATTCAAGGCTATATTGGTGGTTAGAGGTGACACTCAAGTAGAAGGGATTGATTTTAACAAAACTTTCTCTCGTATTGTCAAGATATGCACTGTGAAATGCTTGATTGTTGTTGTAGTTAAAAAGCAATGGCTTTTATTTCAACTAGATGTGAACAATGTGTTTTTGCACGATGACCTAGATGAGGAGGTCTACATAGAGCTTCCTCCTAGGATTTTTGTTCCTTCTGTCCTTTTGGTATGCAAACTTCAAAAATCTCTATATGGATTTAGACATGCAACTAGACAGTGATTTGCAATGTTTTCACAAGCTTTATGCTTTAGAGGCTACACTCACTATTTAAATGATTATTCATTGTTTGTTAAGAAGACTGAGATCTCTATTGTTTTCATTGCTGTTTATGTGGATGATATCATATTAATTGGAGATGATTTATCTGATATTTATGATCTTAAGTCATTCTTGAATGCTTAATTCCAAATTAAAGACTTGGAACTTCTTAATTACTTTTTGAGTATTAAGGTCTTTTATCACGATTAGTGTATTGTTTTGCATCAAAAGAAGTTTATTATTGATTTGCTTGCTGAATACAACAATTCTGATGTTTCGGAGGTTGTTAGTCCACTAGACAATTCACATAAGCTACATTTTGGTCTTGGTGATATGTTGCCCCAACCTGACAAATATAGGAGCTTGATTATGAAGCTGAATTACTTAACTCATACTAGGCCAGACCTATGTTTGCCAGACCTATGTTTCATTGTCCCACATCTAAGCCAATTTCTACAGGCTCCTAGACTTACTCACATGACAGCTGCCTTACATGTTTTGAGGAACTTGAAGGGCACTCTTGATCATGGGGTGTTTCTAAACATTTTCTTTTATTTCTCTTTGTTAGCTAGTTGTGATAGTGATTAGGTTGCATGTCGAGCCTCTAAGAGGTATGTTACTGTATTTTGCATTCTTCTAGGGGCAGTCTTATTAATTGGATGTCAAAAAAGTAACCTATTGGTTCGTTGTTCTCTGCTGAAGTTGAATATTGATCCATGAATAAGATGGTTGTAGAGTTGGCTTGGGTTGTGAGGTTGTTGGCTGATATAGGTGTTCCTTCTACTTCTCTAGTTCCTCTACGCTGTGACAGCCATGATTGCAATTCACATTGCCAAAAATCATGTATTTCATGAGCGTATTAAATATATCGAAGTGGACTATCACTTCATTCGTACAAAATTAGCTTATGGGCTCATTTTCTTGTCTCATGTTCCTAACTCTTCTCAAATGGCTGATATTTTACCAAGTCTTTGGTAGGTTTGCAACATTGCACCTTCTTGAGCAAGTTGGGAGTGTGTCCACCCTCCAAATTGAGAAGGGATGGGGATGGGGGGTGGAGTTACATGACAACTGGACATATTACTTATTGGGCTGCAGATAGCTTAGCTAGTTGGGCCACATGCCCATTATCTATATTTAATTGATCCACTTATTTGTATTCTTTGTAAATAAATATAGAGGCCTTAGAGAAGATTTTGGAGGATATTGGAAATAATTCAATACACATATTTATAGCCGTCTTTCTTCTTCCTTCTCTCTTTAAAAACCCTAACCATGGCTTCATCAAATCCGATCAATCTCTGAGTTTAATAGTGAGTTGGGTTTGAACGTCTTTAGACCCATTGTCACGACCCGGATTTTCCCCCAATATCGGGATCGTGATGGCGCCTACTCGTGGTAGCTAGGCAGGCCACTGAATTCGTACGATCCTGTTTCTGACATAATTTTAATTAAATAAATGCGGAATACTTTATCGAAATGAAAATGATAAATCGCACTTGTAGAAATCATACTGAAATCCTCTACCCAAGACTTGGAGTCACCAACTCACAAACTACTATGGAATACTACACATAAAAGTCTGAAGAAAATATAACATAATTCTGTTCGTCTCGGAATAATGAGACTACAGCTATAAACATAAATAAAGAAAGAGACGCCGGGCCTGCGGACGTCTGCAAGCTACCTCGGTCTCAAATGTGATCAACTCCCACGCGATCTATTTATTGCTGCTGCTGCTGCTCCTGATCGTAACCTGGACTTGTGCAAAAACGCACAGAAGTGTAGCATCAGCACAACCGACCCCATGTGCTGGTAAGTGCCTGGCCTATCCCGGCGAAGTAGTGACAAGCCTAGGACCAGACACCCACATAAACCTGTGCCATTCAATATATATATGTGTACCACAAAATAACAAGAAATAATCAAGTATTAACACAATAAGGAATATCTTAAAGAATTCATCAATTAACCACAGTTAATAATTTCACAAGGAAAAACAATGTGTAATGTAAACACAAATAATATCAATTCAAGGAATAGCAAACAGTTGCACGGCATCACCCTTCGTGCTTTTACTCTCATCCTCACATCCATAGTACGGCATGATCCTTCGTACATGGTTCAATAATAGGGCACGGCATGATCCTTCGTGCATAATCAATAATAAACATGGCACGGCATGATCCTTCGTGCATAATCAATAATAAACATGGCACGGCATGATCCTTCGTGCATAATCAATAATAAACATGGCACGGCATGATCCTTCGTGCATAATCAATAATAAACATGGCACGGCATGATCCTTCGTGCATAATCAATAATAAACATGGCACGGCATGATCCTTCGTGCATAATCAATAATAAACATGGCACGGCATCACCCTTCGTGCATTATCTCTCTTCCTCACCCACATAACAATCACAGTTAAGGGCAAAGAAAGAAACAGTAATTCATAAACCGTCCCATCAAGGGCAACCAATAATTTTCTTCACAACAAGTCCTAACAAGGAAGAACAATAACAATTCATCTGTAATATATCTCAAATAATCATTTTTCCAAAGACTCACGGTCATACTAGACGCCAGTGTATGGATGCTCGTCACCACAGCCCATACACCGCACTCGATCACATAACACATAACACATAATCCTATTCCCTCAAGCTAGGATAGAACAAACACTTACCTCGAGTGCTTATGAACAATTCAATCCGTGGATATGTCTTTTCTTTCAATTTGACTCCAATTCGACCGTATCTATACACAATTGATTTAATATCATCAATTCTACTCCACAAACTAATTCTTAATACCAAATAACACTTTTACAACATTCTGCCATGAATAGTAAATTTCAACCCGGGCCCACATGGTCGGAATTCGGGGTTATGACTAAAATCCGGTTACCCATTCCCCCACGAGTTCATATATATGATTTGTTTCAAAATCGGACCTCAATTCGAGGTCCAATTCCCCAATTTATGAAAAACCCTATTTTCTAACAAAAACAAGAATTTTACCATGAAAACATTTGATTTCTAATGAAAAACATGTTTAATGATGTTAGGAATTGAAAGAATTAAGTAAAAAGTGACTTACAATCGATTTGATGAAGAAGAAATCCTTGAAGAATCGCAAATGGGTGTTTTGGTTTTGTAAAAATGTGAAGAAATGACTGAAATCCGTGTTTTTCAGGTCTCGTGTTCGCATTTGCGAACATGGGTTCGCAATTGCGAACCCCGACCAATTTCTGGAGTTTGAAAAATAAGCTAAGGGTGTAAAGTTCGCATTTGCGAACATTTGTTCGCATTTGCGAACAGTTCGCATTTGCGAACTAATGTTCGCATTTGCGAACACATGCTGCACAAGGCATTGTTCGCATTTGCGAACAATGGTTCGCATTTGCGAACCAAGGCAGTTTTGAGACGTTCGCATTTGCGAACAATGGTTCGCATTTGCGAACCAAGGCAGCACTGGGGACCTTCGCAAATGCGAACAATTGTTCGCATTTGCGAACAAGGCTGGCTTCGCATTTGCGATCAATTGTTCGCATTTGCGAGCCTTGCCCTATACTGTCCCCTTCGCAATTGCGAGAAATTCTTCGCAATTGCGAAGCCAACAGCTGGGTGAAAAAAAACCAGCAGTTCAAAATTCAGAATTTCATCCAACGACCTATCAAATCTTTACCCGAGCCCTCCGGGCTCCAAACCAAACATGTACACAACCTCAAAAACACATTATGGACTTGTTCGTGCGATCATATCGCCAATATCACTTCGTTTTAATCAAATCGAGCCTCAAACTCATGATTTTCATACTTTTGATTTTCAAAACTTCTTAACTTGGAACTCAAGGTCCAAAACATCTCAAACGACATCCAAATGTCACCAAACTTTACGGAAATCACATATATAATATTTAAGACTTGTACCGGGCGTCGGAACCAAAATACGAGCCCGATACCAAGGTCTATTAATTTATTTCCTTTAATAATTGCATCAAAAACAATTTCACATAAAAATTCATAACTTGGGCTCTAGGCCTCAGAATTCGACTCCGGACACATGTCCAAGTCCCATATTTTTCTACGGACCTCTCGGGACCATCCAATCTCGGGTCCGGATTCGTTTACCAAAAATGTTGACCGAAGTCAACCATATCAATATTAATATCATTTTTATCCAAATTTCTCATAGAATTCATATTTTCTATCACAAAATCTTTCCGGCTACATGCTCGGATCGTGCACGTAAATCGAGGCAACATATAATGAGGTTTTCAAGGCCTCGGAAGCTCGAAATTATTAATAAAATAAGTGAGGACCCTTTGGGTCGTCACAATCTCCACCTCTAAAACAACCGTTCGTCCTCGAACGGACAAAAGAAAGAAGTACCGAGTCGGGAAACAAGTGTGGGTAACGGCTCCGCATATCGGACTCGGACTCCCGGGTCGATGCCTCGGGAGGCCGACCTCTCCACTGAACACGTACAGAAGGATAACTCTTCGACCTCAGCTGTCGAACCTGCCGATCTAGAATAGCCACCGGCTCCTCCTCGTAGGATAGATCATTGTCCAATTGGACAGTACTGAAGTCTAACACATGTGTGGGATCGCCGTGGTATCTCCGAAGCATAGATACATGAAAAACTGGATGCACGGCTGATAAGCTAGGCGGCAAAGCTAACCTGTAAGCCACCCCTCCCACTCTGTCTAAAATCTCAAATGGGCCAATATACCTAGGGCTAAGCTTGCCCTTCTTCCCAAACCTCATCACGCCCTTCATAGGCGACACTCGGAGCAATACTCGTTCACCGACCATGAAATCTACATCTCGAACCTTACGATCCGCATAAGTCTTTTGCCTAGACTGAGCTGAACGCAATCTCTCCTGAATAGTCTTGACCTTATCTAAGGCCTCCTGAACTAAGTATGTACCCAACAACCGAGCCTCTCCCGGTTCAAACCATCCAACTGGTGATCGACATCGCCTACCATACAATGCCTCATACGGAGCCATCTGGATGCTAGATTGGTAACTGTTATTGTAGGCGAACTCTGCTAATGGCAGAAACCGGTCCCACGAGCCTCCGAAATCAATAACACAGGCTCGAAGCATGTCCTCTAGAATCTGAATAGTCCTCTCGGACTGGCCATCCGTCTGAGGATGAAATGCTGTACTCAACTGAACCTGGGTGCCTAACTCCTGCTGAACCGCTCTCCAGAACCGCGAGGTAAACTGCGTACCCCGATCAGAGATAATAGATACCGGCACCCCATGGAGACGAACAATCTCCCTAATGTAAACCTCCGCTAACCTCTCCGACGAGTAGGAGACAGATACTGGAATAAAGTGTGCTGACTTGGTCAGCCTATCAACAATGACCCAAATAGCATCAAATTTCCTCCGAGTCAAAGGAAGTCCGGTAACGAAGTCCATAGTGATCCGCTCCCATTTCCACTCGGGAATTTCAATCCTCTGGAATACACCACCAGGTCTCTGGTGCTCATATTTCACCTGTTGGACAATTTAGACACCGAGCGACATACGCAACGATATCTTTCTTCATTCTGCGCCACCAATAGTGTTGCCGCAAATCCTGGTACATCTTCGCGGCGCCTGGGTGAATAGAATACCGCGAACTGTGGGCCTCTGCTAAGATCAACTCTCGAATTCCTTCGACATTGGGCACACAAACTCGACCTTGCAATTTCAATACCCCATCATCATCTAGATTTACCTGAGTGGCACCTCCCCGCTGTATTGTATCTCTCAACTCACGCAAATGAGGATCATCAAATTGCCTCTCACGGATACGCTCTAATAAAGAAGAACGAGCGACCGTGCAGGGCTAACACTCTGCTAGGCTCAGAAATGTCTAATCTCACGAACCGGTTGGCTAAGGCCTGGACATCTAGAGCTAATGGTCTCCGATTGACCGGAATATATGCAAGACTACCCATGCTGGCATACTTTCTACTCAATGCATCGGCCACCACATTGGCCTTACCCGGGTGATATAATATAGTAACATCATAGTCTTTTAGCAACTCTAACCATCTCCGCTGTCGTAGATTCAACTCCTTCGTTTTGAACAAGTACCGTAGGCTTTTGTGATCGGTGTACACCTCACATGTCACACCATATAGATAATGCCTCCGGATCTTTAAGGCATGAACCACTGTCGCTAATTCAAGATCATGAACTCGGATAATTCTTCTCATGTATCTTTAATCGTCTCGAAGCATAAGCGATGACCTTACCATCTCGCATCAATACCGCTCCAAGCCCCGTACGAGATGCGTCACAATAAAGTGTATAAGGCCCTGTACTCGTAGGTAGTATCAACACCGGTGCCGTAGTCAGGCTGTCTTGAGCTTACGAAAGCTCGCCTCACACTCCTCGAACCACACGAAGGGAGCCCCTTCCGGGTCAACTCTGGTCATCGGGGCCGCAATGGAAGAAAACCCCTCTACAAAACGACGGTAGTAACTCGCTAATCCCAAGAAACTCCGTATCTCGGTCATCGAAGCTGGTCGAGGCCAATTCCGGGCTCGCCTCAATCTTCTTTGGGTCTACCGAATACCCTCCACGGATACAATGTGACCCGGAAATGCTACCGAACTCGACCAGAACTCACATTTTGAAAATTTGGCATATAGTCGATTATCTTTCAGAGTCTGAAAACCACTCTGAGGTCTTGCTCGTGCTCTTCCTGGTCGCGGGAGTATACCGGGATGTCATCTATGAAGACTATCACGAACGGATCTAAGTAAGGCCCGAATACCCGATTCATCAACTCCATGAACGCTGGCTGGGGCATTAGTCAACCCGAAGGACATGACCAAGAACTCATAATGCCCATATCTAGAGCGAAAGGTCGTCTTAGGAATGTCAGCCGCCCTGATCTTCAGCTGATGGTAGCCCGACCTCAAGTCTATCTTAGAGAATACCCTCGCTCCCTGGAGCTGGTCAAACAAATCATCAATCCTCGGCGGTGGATATTTATTTTTGATAGTCACCTTGTTTAACTGCCGGTAATCAATACACATCCGCATCGAGCCATCCTTCTTCTTTACAAATAATACGGGTGCCCCCCAGGGGGAAACACTGGGCCTGATAAAACCCTTCTCAAGAAGGTCCTGCAACTGATCTTTTAACTCCTTTAACTCCGGCGGGGCCATATGATAGGGTGGGATAGACATGGGCTGAGTGCCCGGTGCCAGATCAATACAGAAATCAATATCCCTGTCGGGTGGCATGCCCGGCAGGTCTGAAGGGAAAACCTCGGGAAACTCCCGTACAATAGGGACTGAATCAATAGAAGGAACCTCTGCGCTGGAATCACGAACATAAGCCAGATAAGCTAGACACCCCTTCTCGACCATACGTCGAGCCTTAACATAAGAAATAACAGTGCGAACAGAGTGGCTTGAGGTACCCTTCCACTCTAATCGGGGTGATTCTGGCAAGGCTAAGGTGACGGTCTTAGCATGACAATCAAGAATAGCATGGTATGGGGACAACCATCCATCCCCAATATGACATCAAAATCTACCATATCCAAGAGCAACAGATCAACACGGGTCTCGAGACCCCCAAATATAACTACGCACGAACGATGCACCCGATCGACTACAATAGAGTCACCCACTGGCATAGCCACATAAACTGGAATATCTAGAGCATAGCTGGGCACAGCCAAATACGGTGCGAAGTAGGAAGACACATAGGAATAGGTAGATCCAGGGTCAAATAATACTGAAGCACCTCTGTCACACACAAGAATAGTACCTGTAATCACAGCATCTGATGCCTCTGCCTCTGGCCTGGCTGGTAAAGCATAGAATCGGGGATCTGCACCTCCCCTCTGAGCTGCGTCTCTAGGACGACCATCAACTGGCTGACCTCTACCCCTCGCTGTACGGTCTCCACCTCTACGGTCTCGACCTCCACCTCTATAATCTCTACCCCCGCCTCTGGCTGGCTGGGCAGGCTGAGGGTCAGCTGGGGCCTGAATCATAGGACGAGGACCTCGCTGCTGAGAGTTGCCCGCTGCTATAGGGCAATTCCTGATAAAATGACCTGGGTCGCCACAACCGTAGCAACTCTTAGACTGATAGGGCTGCTGGCCCTGACGACCTGAATGGCCTCCACGGACGCTCTGAAGAGGCTGAGCACCAATAGGAGGCTGGTCTGAATAATACCCCCGAGAACCACGATCACCTGATCCACCCTGTGAAGCCTGAAGGGCGGAATGAAAAGGCCTGGAAGACTGGCCTCTATCAAAGGATTCTCTGCTACCAGAGGAAGAACCACCAAATCTACCTGTATGACGAGGCCTCTTATCTGAAGAATAACCGCCTCCCCTAGCAAGAGCCATCTCAACTCTGCGTGCTGCATTGGTTGCCTCCTGAAATGATATGTCACTCCCCACGCCCATAGCCATCTGGAGTCTAATCGGATGATTAAGTCCATCTATAAACTTGCGGACCCTCTCCCGCTCAGTGGGAAGTATCACCACTGCATGACGAGCCAAGTCGATAAATCTCGTCTCATACTGTGTAACTGTCATAGTGCCCTGATGGAGGCGCTCAAACTGCCTCCGAAGTAAATCCCGCTGAGTAGCAGGGAGAAACTTCTCCATAAATAGTTCCGCAAATTGGTCCCATGATAGAGCTGGGGACCCCGCTGGTCGAGTCAGGCAATAATCTCTCCACCAAGTCTTGGCGGATCCTGCAAGTCTGAAAGTACAAAAATCAACTCCGTTTGTCTCCACGATCCCCATAGTCTTGAGAATCTCATGGCAACTGAATAAAAAGTCCTGAGGATCCTCTGATGCGGCTCCACTGAATGTAGTGGTAAATAGCTTGGAGAACCGATCAAGCCTCCATAACGAATCGGAAGTCATGGCCGCTCCATCGCCGGCATGAGCTGTGGTACCTGACTGAGTAGCCACAGCTGGCTGAATTACTGGTGCCTGAGGCTGAGGAGCTACTGGCTCCGGAGTATGAGCAATAGGAGTCTGGGCCCCTCCTCCAGCCTGAGAAGTAGCTGGGGCAACTGATAATAAACCCGCTCTGGTAATGCTGTCCATGAATCCCGCTATTCTGATCAAGGCATCCCGGAGATCTGGGGTAATTAAAGCCTCTCCTGGGACCTGAGCTGGGCCCACTGGAGCTGCTGGAATCGGAACCTCCTCGTCAATCTCAATATGGGGCTCCACCTCCGGGGTAGCTGCCTGGGGCTGAGCTCTACCCCTACCACGGCCTCTGATACGGCCTCGACCCCTGCCCCTCACAGGAGCTGTCTGGGGCTCAGGCTGCTGGTCAGCGGACGAAGAAGTGCGTGTCCTTACCATCTCGAAAGGACAGAATAGAAATTCAATCGGTAATTGAGGATCAAGTAGCACGACAAGAAAGAACAAATGAGAGACTTTTTCCTAACTCAATAGACTCTGAAGGACAAGTACGGACGTCTCCGTACCTACCTCTCAAACTCTACTAAGCTTGTTCGTGAGTGGTGAGACCTATGTAACCTAGAGCTCTGATACCAACTTGTCACGACCCGGATTTTCCCCCAACATCGGGATCGTGATGGCGCCTACTCGTGGTAGCTAGGCAAGCCACTGAATTCGTACGATCCTGTTTCTGACATAATTTTAATTAAATAAATGCGGAATACTTTATCGAAATGAAAATGATAAATCGCACTTGTAGAAATCATACTGAAATCCTCTACCCAAGACTTGGAGTCACCAACTCACAAACTACTATGGAATACTACACATAAAAGTCCGAAGAAAATATAACATAATTCTGTTCGTCTCGGAATAATGAGACTACAGCTATAAACATAAATAAAGAAAGAGACGCCGGGCCTGCGGACGTCTGCAAGCTACCTCGGTCTCAAATGTAATCAACTCCTACGCAAAAGATTTACTGCTGCTGCTCCTGATCGTAACCTGGACCTGTCCAAAAACGCACAGAAGTGTAGTATCAGCACAACCGACCCCATGTCTTGGTAAGTGCCTGGCCTATCCCGGCGAAGTAGTGATAATGCTAGGACCAGACACCCACATAAACCTGTGCAGTTCAATATATATGTATACCACAAAATAACGAGAAATAACCAAGTATTAACACAATAAGGAATATCTTAAAGAATTCAACAATTAACCACAGTTAATAATTTCACAAGGAAAAACAATGTGTAATGTAAACACAAATAATATCAATTCAAGGAATAGCAAACAGTTGCACGGCATCACCCTTCGTGCTTTTACTCTCATCCTCACATCCATAGTACGGCATGATCCTTCGTACATGGTTCAATAATAGAGCACGGCATGATCCTTCGTGCATAATCAATAATAAACATGGCACGGCATGATCCTTCGTGCATAATCAATAATAAACATGGCACGGCATGATCCTTCGTGCATAATCAATAATAAACATGGCACGGCATGATCCTTCGTGCATAATCAATAATAAACATGGCACGGCATGATCCTTCGTGCATAATCAATAATAAACATGGCACGGCATGATCCTTCGTGCATAATCAATAATAAACATGGCACGGCATCACCCTTCGTGCATTATCTCTCTTCCTCACCCACATAACAATCACAGTTAAGGGCAAAGAAAGAAACAGTAATTCATAAACCGTCCCATCAAGGGCAACCAATAATTTTCTTCACAACAAGTCCTAACAAGGAAGAACAATAACAATTCATCTGTAATATATCTCAAATAATCATTTTCCCAAAGACTCACGGTCATACTAGACGCCAGTGTATGGATGCTCGTCACCACAGCCCATACACCGCACTCGATCACATAACACATAACACATAATCCTATTCCCTCAAGCTAGGATAGAACAAACACTTACCTCGAGTGCTTATGAACAATTCAATCCGTGGATATGTCTTTTCTTTCAATTTGACTCCAATTCGACCGTATCTATACACAATTGATTTAATATCATCAATTCTACTCCACAAACTAATTCTTAATACCAAATAACACTTTTACAACATTCTGCCATGAATAGTGAATTTCAACCCCGGGCCCACATGGTCGGAATTCGGGGTTATGACTAAAATCCGGTTACCCATTTCCCCACGAGTTCATATATATGATTTGTTTCAAAATCGGACCTCAATTCGAGGTCCAATTCCCCAATTTATGAAAAACCCTATTTTCTAACAAAAACAAGAATTTTACCATGAAAACATTTGATTTCTAATGAAAAACATGTTTAATGATGTTAGGAATTGAAAGAATTAAGTAAAAAGTGACTTACAATCGATTTGATGAAGAAGAAATCCTTGAAGAATCGCAAATGGGTGTTTTGGTTTTGTAAAAATGTGAAGAAATGACTGAAATCCGTGTTTTTCAGGTCTCTGTGTTCGCATTTGCGAACATGGGTTCGCAATTGCGAACCCCGACCAATTTCTGGAGTTTGAAAAATAAGCCAAGGGTGTAAAGTTCGCATTTGCGAACATTTGTTCGCATTTGCGAACAGTTCGCATTTGCGAACTAATGTTCGCATTTGCGAACACATGCTGCACAAGGCATTGTTCGCATTTGCGAACAATGGTTCGCATTTGCGAACCAAGGTAGTCACTGAGACGTTCGCATTTGCGAACAATGGTTCGCATTTGCGAACCAAGGCAGCACTGGGGACCTTCGCAAATGCGAACAATTGTTCGCATTTGCGAACAAGGCTGGCTTCGCATTTGCGATCAATTGTTCGCATTTGCGAGCCTTGCCCTATACTGTCCCCTTCGCAATTGCGAGAAATTCTTCGCAATTGCGAAGCCAACAGCTGGGTGAAAAAAAACCAGCAGTTCAAAATTCAGAATTTCATCCAACGACCTATCAAATCTTTACCCGAGCCCTCCGGGCTCCAAACCAAACATGTACACAACCTCAAAAACACATTATGGACTTGTTCGTGCGATCATATCGCCAATATCACTTCGTTTTAATCAAATCGAGCCTCAAACTCATGATTTTCATACTTTTGATTTTCAAAACTTCTTAACTTGGAACTCAAGGTCCAAAACATCTCAAACGACATCCAAATGTCACCAAACTTTACAGAAATCACATATATAATATTTAAGACTTGTACCGGGCGTCGGAACCAAAATACGAGCCCGATACCAATGTCTATCAATTTATTTCCTTTAATAATTGCATCAAAAACAATTTTACATAAAAATTCATAACTTGGGCTCTAGGCCTCGAATTCGACTCCGGACACATGTCCAAGTCCCATATTTTTCTACGGACCTCTCGGGACCATCCAATCTCGGGTCCGGATCCGTTTACCAAAAATGTTGACCGAAGTCAACCATATCAATATTAATATCATTTTTATCCAAATTTCTCATAGAATTCATATTTTCTATCACAAAATCTTTCCGGCTACATGCTCGGATCGTGCACGTAAATTGAGGCAACATATAATGAGGTTTTCAAGGCCTCAGAAGCTCGAAATTATTAATAAAATAAGTGAGGACCCTTTGGGTCGTCACACCCATATTATCCAATAACAAATAAAATAGTAGTAGTAGTAGTAGTAATAATAATAATATTGATGATGATGATGCTAATAATGATGTTCTAAAAAGACTTTGATAAACGCAAAGCTTAAAACAAAAGTTCTAACGTTAATAACATGTTTGGCCAAGTTTCTCAAGAGGCCAAACGTGCTTTTTTTTCTTCCTAAAAGCATTTTTTTTGCCTAATTTAAGGTGTTTGGCCAATCTTTTTTGGCAAAAAAATACTTTTGGGAAGACGTAGAAGCAATTCTCAGAAGCAGAAAAAGTAATTTTTTCCCAAAAGAAGAAGTAGAAGAAGTTTTGACTCTTCTTCTTACCTAAAATACCCTTAACAAATATAGTATATACCAAAATAACATTTAAACCTAATACTTAGGATATTAATGTATAAGTATTTCTTCTTATTTTTAGGATAGCTTTCTAATATATAGTGACTTTTGGGCGGAATTCTTTTTTCTTTGTTAAATAAATTTTAATATATTTAACTTATATTAAAAGAATTTAGTACTTTTTCATATTTTACTTAAATAAAATAAAAAGATTTTAATTATTGCATGTAATAACAAAATTTTGAGATTATTTATTTACTTTTAATATTAACTATTAAGTAAATCTATTCATGTCCATATTCGTAATTTGATACTTAGAAGTATTTTCTGAAAAGCTTGCCAAACACAAATTATTGCTCCAAATGCCTTTTGGAGTATTTGCCAAACACAAACTGCTTCACTTCAAAAGTATTTTTTTTCAAAAGCGCTTCTCAAATTAATAGCCCGTTTAGCCAAGCTTCTAAAATTAGCTTAATTTGAGAAGTGATTTTCTCAAAAGTACTTTTAAAAAAAGTGCATTTGATGAGAAGTAGTTTGTGTTTTGTTAATTAATTAGAAAAGCACATTTGAGCAGTAATTAGTGTTTGACCAAATTTTTGAAAACTGCTTCTAAGAATATTTTTCTCAAAAGTACTTTTGATGAGAAGCTACTTTTTTCTTCTTCTCCTCAAAAGTACTTTCTTTCCTTCTAAAAGCTTGGCCAAACACTCCAGTTTTTTGCCAAAAGAGCACTTTTGGTCCAACAAAAACTTGGCCGAACAGGCTATAAGTTAATTTCTCCAGCTTAGCCAAACATGCTATAAAACATAGTCTCAGCATATAAATATTGTATATTCCCACTATTCGAATTTGTGTGAGCCTATTTAAATTGGCACAAAGTTTTACAAAAAATGACGATTTTTGTAATTTGTGGTTCTAAACAAGTTAAAAAATGGCCTAGAGTATTTGTGTGGTCATAAAAGTTTCTCATTAAAGGTAGAGTTGTAAGTTTAAGCTAAATTATTTTCTAATTTTGAAAGGGATCATTTTTTTAACGGACAAAAAAGAAAAGAGATTCACATGACTAAAAATGATGGAGTATTATATATCTTTATATTCTGTTATACCCATACTTCCAACCGAAAGGTTGTGAGTTCGAGTCTCCCCAAGAGCAAGGTGAGAAGTTCTTGGAGGGAAGGATGCGGTGGTCTATTTAGAAACATCCTCTCTACCCCAGGGTAGGGGTAATGTCTGCGTACATACTACCCTTCCCAGACTCCACTTATATTGGGTTGTTGTTGTATATTGTGTTATACCTTATTTATCGTTCAATCGTTATGAATTCCAAAGGCATTGCTGTTGTGTTACTTTACGCCCATTTATTTGAAAAATTGAATTGCGTTCATAATTTAGAGATTTAACGCAGCACAAGCAATTGCGGTGCACATGTCCAGCTTAAACAAATCAAGCCTGTGGCTAAAAAGATGTTTTAGGAAGCAATATTTCCAATATTTGGCATGGTCCCTTTGCTTACAGATTTGTTTGAACACACTAACTTTATCACAATATTATATTTTTTTATTAAATTTATTGAACAAATATAACTTATTAACTTAAAAAGATATAATTCTAAATATATAAACTTAACCGTCTTATATTTTGGTACATCTTTAAGAAAAGAAACCAAATGTGCTCAAAGCACGAAGCAAATCTTTGTTTAAGAACATTCTGCCTAATCTGAACATCACATTCTTTTAACAGTAATTGTTTATGTTTTCACAAAAGTGGAAATTAATGGGAATGCAAAATGCATGCAGATTCTTTTCTTTGTTTGTACACTCCCTATCCCTACCATTATTTTACTTCATTTTGCAATTTGAGGCTCATTTTTTTAAACATTCCACAAGCAGTCCCACATTTTACTTTGTGTCAGTAATGTTTCATTTGACTGATGGGAAATATTTGACCAGTCAACTAAACATGACTCATCCCTATGCCATTTTTCATCATACACTATGGTCCCATATGTCCACCACTAAAACTCGAGGGTTGTTAATTTTAAATACCAAAAATCAAGATGAATATTTTGAAAATCTCTTTAACATTTCAAATATTATGCGCATTCAAAATCCAACTTTGAATAGTGACGAGCCATAATTTAAATTTTATAAATTTAAAGTTTAACATAATTTCATCAGAGGCGGATCCATGTAGAGGGGTATGGGGAACATACTTTCGAATAAAATACTTATTTTTTCACGTGGGAACCTATGGTCAAAAGAGTATTTGGTGCAGTGGTAGCTTTGTGCACCATTGACCCATAGGTCTAATGTTCGAATTCACCTCTCTATCTTCAATCTCTCAACTATTTTTCTATTTTTATTTCTCTTTTCCGTTCTTTTCTGTTCTGTTCAAATCTCATGCCCTATCCTTTTTTTTTTCTTTTCTTATTTTTCCATACATTCTTTTATTTTTTTGTTCACCCTTTGATATATCCTTAAATTAAATATTAAATTTAGTACTTGTAACTATAAATAATGATGATATTATTGATAGTTCTTCAAGGTAAGTTTTAGGGAACCAAATCAAACGGTCGGATAATGATGCACCATCCTCCTGAAATTCTGGATCCGCTTCTAAATGTCACGCGCAGTTTTCCATTTTTCTCTACTTGTTTATTAGTTAAAATTATGAAATAGAGTAGGAAGAATAGAATAGTCATTTGCATTGGATCCAAAGGTAATCAAAGAAAGTGGTGGGATCAATAATTGATTGATTTTCTGAGGATATGATGAATTGTATTGACAAATATTACTACTATTGCTAACATTAATTAATTTTCCAAGAATCTTGGCTCTAAATTTGGTAATATTGGGAAAGAGGAAAAGTTTGGCTAAGTATTAGCCTCGTCATATACTTTTGATTGGTTCGTCTTTTAATTTAGTGGATTGCATGTGCTCTTCATTCCTTATCTTAATGGATAAGAAAGTCACTACAATTATTCATTTAGGTTTCCCCCAACAACCACTAATCATACATTCATTAACACTAATTAATTGCCACACAACTTCTTTGTTTATATATAAACATATTAGAAGGTGTATAATTTAACTGATAAAGTGAAGATAATTCAACAATTAGGTTCTTATATATTCTCCATTTCATAACTTTTCTGTTATGCGTACCAAAGTTTCATATTGATAGTTAAAAAGATTGGGACATTGCACTATATTAATACTGTCTTTGGGATGATTGAACTCCAAAATTGATATAAGTTAGATTCAGCGGACGAATATGGCGATAGCTGAGTGATGGCGTGTGGCTTGGTTTACTTTTCCTTACGAGCTTAGAGATGTACACAGACAAAAAGAAGCTAGTTGGATATGTGCAAATATAATTTTCATTGGTAGTTAAAAAGATTGCGAGCCTAATATAAGCAATGGCAGACCCGAAATTTTATACAAGCGGGTTTAATCAAAAATCAAGATAATCGATTGTATAAGCACATCAGTAATAAAAATTGTACATTTTTTTTTTTTTTGTTAATCAGAAGTCCAGATAACTTCAAAATGAAATCATTTATTTAAGAAAAAGGGTGGGGACTATTTTTCAAAAAAATAAAAAAAATAAAATATAAAAAAAAATTTGGTCCTTTAATTTTTTAGAAACTTCATCTAATAAATTAACAAAATTTTGCAGAAATTTAGCAATTTTTTAAGAAAAAAGTAACTCTAAGAAATTTAATTATAAAGTTGTTATAAACAAAAAAACACGAAAAAAAAGAGTGATAAACTAAATAAACTTATAAAAGTTATTAAAGAAAAAGATATTTTAGACCAAACTATTTTTTTTTTACCATAACACATAAACAATTTCAATATAATTAAATTAAAAGATTTCAAGTGATTTCGATACTCTCATTTTTTTTAGCAAATTTATGAAGAAAAGAACCAAAATTCACTTGTTGAAAGGATTAACTTTTTTTGAAATGAAATGGAGGAATTTAACTAGAATAGCTTTTATTGGATTTAAATAAAGAAGAAAAAACACAAAGAGAAGTAGGAAAATAAAGACAAAATAGGAAATAATAAGACCTAATGTTTGACTGAAAGTTATTAAACGAAAATCAAACAAAGGAGATGAAGGAGTAAATCGTAATAAAAAATAATAAATCCTAGGATCTTGAAAATCGATTTTGCAACAATAGTATATGTGAGAGAGAGAGAATGTTAGAGAGATGAGAGAGCAAGAGAACTTATCTCCCTCTTACAAAGCTTGGATCCCCTTTATTTAGTAGGGGATCCTTGTTTAAGTATTAAAAAAACAGAACCAAAGTACATACTATAGACGGGCCGACGAGGTTATGAAGTCATTTCTCCTATTATCCCAAAGTCATCTTTCTGTCACGACTCGCGTATGTTCAGCAGTCGATTGTGCTGACTTAGGAATGTGATCGGTCAACTTCGACCACATTTGTATTAAAAGAGGGGACTGCCAAATGTCTCTGTTAAAAGACAAAACCAAAGTACATACTATAGAGGGAACCGCCAAACATTCTCCTGCAGTGGTCATGATTTATCAGGTTGTATCGTGCAGCCTGGACCCGGAGCTTCTTGGCTTTTTTTTTTATCGTGTGGGAGTGTTCCATCATGTAGATATGATACAAGTTCGAACCAAGTTAAGTTTATAAAGAATACCTCGATGTGGTCGACGGCCGAATGGAGGAGGGTAATCATATTTTCTTTGTTGATATTCTTGGTGGTCGCGGATAGCTTGGTTAGGCCATCTGCCTCGACGTTTTGTGCACTGGGATTTGATCGAAGTGACATTCGTCGAACTCAGGCATCAACTCATGGATTTTTGATTGGTATTTTTGTATTCTTTGTTCTTTGATTTGGTAAGTTCCAATGACTTGATTTATGACGAGTTGAGAGTTGTATTGGAGGATGAGTCATCGGGCCCCGTATTTGAGTGCTAATTTCATACCTGCAATCACAACCTCATACTCGGCCTCGTTGTTAGTCATCTTGGGGTATCATATAGACTGACGAATTACTTCACCCGTAAGGACTTCGAGGACGATTCCCAGTCCTGATCCCGAGGCATTCGTGGCACCAACAGTATAGAGGGTCCAGAGGTTAGTATGGGCGGAGGCGCGAAGGGCCTCTTGTTCCACCTCTAGCAATATCTCCGCACTGAAGTCGGCGACAAAGTCGGCAAGTACCTGCGACTTGATGGTAGTTCTTGGATGAGATGTTATGTCATGCTCGCTGAGCTCTATGGCCCATTTGGCAAGACTACCCGAGAGTTCCGGTTTAAGTAGGATGCCCCTTAGGGGGGAGGTTACTATTACTTATATGGGATGGCATTGAAAATAGGGTCTAAGATTTCGTGAAGCTACGACGAGTGCCAGAGCTATTTTTTCTAGGTGTGGGTACCTCGCATCGGCATCTATTAATGTTCTGCGGATATAATGAATAGGGGATTGAGTACTTTTGTCTTCGCAGACTAAGACATCGCTGACAGCAACTTCGGATACTGCCAGGTACACTAGTAGACACTCGCATGGGTCTGCTTTGATGGGCAGTGGCAGCGAAGATAGATATTCTTTTAATTTCCTTAAGGCATCGATTCATTCCTCGTTCCATTGTAGCCTGTGATCCTTTCTCAGTACATTAAAGAACTTGTGGCATATGCTGGAAGACTATGAGATGAACCTTAATAGGGCGGCTAGTCGCCCCATTAGTTTTTGTACTTGTTTCTTGCTGTTCAGAACTTCAGGTATAATGTCTATGGCCTTGATCTAATCCGGGTTGACTTCGATACCTCGTTGTGACTCGAGAAGGCCTAAAATTTTTCCTGAGGCCACGCCGAAGGCGCATTTTTCTGCGTTCAATTTCATCCCGTACCGCCTCAATATCTCGAAGGCTTCTTTCAAATGATCGATATGGCCCTCCTTCTTTGTCGATTTTACTAACATGTCGTCGATATAAACTTCCAATATCTTGCCGAGCCTGTAACGACCCAACCGGTCGTTTTGAGCCCCGACGCGTCATTCAGCAGATTGAGGCCATGAACAACTTCATCTCAGGTATATTGACTTGTATGTACGGTCAGAAATAAAATTCAAGAAGTTTGGAGTTAAATCTAAATGGAAATTCTCATTTTGAAAGCTTAAAGTTGAAGAAATGAACTAGGATTGGAAAGTTGAGTAAATGACCTCGGAATTGGGATCTAAAAGTTCCAGCATGCTCGTATGATGATTTTGAACTAGGGCGTATATCCGGATTTGGTTTTTGATAACCCGTGAGCATTTCGGCGTATATGGTGGAAGTTAGTATTTTAGAAAAATTTCATAAATTTGGGTTGGAAGGCATTTTAGAGTTATAGATGTCCATTTGGGATTCTGAGTCTGGGAATAGATCCGTATGGTGATTTTGGAGTTGGAAAAGCGATCGGAAGTGAATTCGGATGTCCGGAGGTCATTTTGAAGTCATTTGGCTAAATATAGGAATTTGAAGGTTTATGAGAAAATTCGACCGGAAGTGAAAATTTTGATATCGGGGTCAGAATGCGATTCCGAAAGTTGGTACAAGTCCTTAATGTCGAATGTGACTTGTGTGCAAACTTTGAGTCAATTCGGATCGATTTTGGTAGGAAAAGGGACAATTAATCTCTTTAAGGAAAGCTTAAGTTGGAAAAGTCAACCCAACGTTGACTTATGAGTTAGAGGGCTCGGAACTGAATTCCGATGATTCGGTTAGTTTCGGGGGATGATTTAAGACTTAGAAGCGCAATTGGAAGTAATTTTGGAGGTCCGGTGAAGAAGTTAGCATGTTTTGGCGAAGTTGGAATTTTGGCAGAATCCGATCGATGGGTGATATTTTGATCCGGGAGTTGAAATGGAATTCCGACAGTTGCAGTAGCTTCGTTAGGTGATTTTGGATATGTCTGCAAATTTTCAGGTCATTCGGACATCGTTTGGTCGGGTTTTTGATCGAAAGTGTATTTTCGGAAGTTTTATTAAAATTAGGCCTTGATTTGATGAAAATTGATGATTTTGATGTTATTTCGGCGATTTGATCACTCGAGCGAGTTCGTGTGATGTTTTAGAGTCAATATGCATATTTGGTTTGGAGCCCCGAGGGCTCGGGAGTGTTTCGGAGGTGTCTCGGAATAATTCCGGACTTAGAAATGGGGAGAAAATGCAGAAAAATCTGCTGTGAACAGTGACCATGAACAGTGTCCATGAACAGTGTCGTTAAACAGTGTCCGTGAACAGTACCGTGAACAGTAACCGTGAATAGTGCCGGGCAGAATATATTTGAGGTCCGAAAATATATTGCCATTTTTGACGATTTGGAGCTCGGATAGGGCGATTTTTCGTGGGATTTTTGGAGAGAACAATAGGGTAAGTGTTCTTAACTCAATTTTGGTGGTATAACTCGAATCTATTGCATGTTTTAGTGTTTAATTTGAGAATTTTTGTTGAAAATGGTAGAAAATCCTCTTGGATAGAAATAGTGATTTAAGGGGACAAATGAACTCCAATTTTTGTGAATTTGGTATGTACAGACTCGTGGCGAGACGAGGATTCCGGAAATATAAATTTCAAAATTTTTCGAGATGTGGGCCCGGGGCTCGAGTTTTGCCAATTTCGTGATTTTTGATATTATTCGAGTTCTTTCGATTGGGTTATGTTCCATTAGCCTATTTTGATATATTTGTACTGATTTTGGCTAGTTTTGACGTGCGTTGATGCCAGTTCGAGGAGCTAAAGCGTCGCGGGCATGAAGCTTCTACCGATTCGAGGTGAGTGGTAGTAGTAAACAATTTACTGAGGGTTTGAAACCCCGTACTAGCACTTCACAGTGCTATATTTAGATGAGACACGCGTTCTATGACGGGCGTGGTGACATTGTGATTGGGGGTTCGGACTTAGTCCTTCATGACTAATAGTATACTGTGTGTTATGACTGATAATAAGTTTATAACTGTGCAATTGGGCTGATAGCCATGTTTGGGACCTTGTGCCGATCTGTAGAGCATTAGGGAACCTAAAGAGCTAGGTGACCCTTATATCGTGTTGGAAACATTCACTCAGCCGTAGCTCTAGCTGTATAGCATAATATGAGCCTGTACTAGATGCATACATTGAGAGAGATTATCTAAGGTGGAATTCCCTGTTCAAGCTAAGTGGGCCTGAAAGGCCAAGTCTATATTGACTGAGACAGGGTCAAGGACCCACTGTGATATATTATATTGGGCCTGAGAGGCCAAGCACATATTGACTGGGATAGGGTCGAGGACCCATTATGAGGTATTATATATATATACCTATATTGGATCGGGCTGCACGCCGCAGCAGTATATATATTGGATCGGACTGCACGCCGCAATAATATACATGTAATATACATGTAATATACATGTAATATACATGTGGGACGGACCGCACGCCGCAGTATTATTGCGCTTGGGCTGTAGGAGCCCCTTCGGAGTCCGAGTATGCACACATTCTCGGTGAGCACCGGTATATATTATGGGATCGGGCTGCACGCCGCAGCGGTATAGAGATATATACATATATATATTGGATCGGACCGCACGCCGCAGTAATATTTGTGTGGATCGTGCTGCACGCCGCGGTATTATAGTGCTTGGGCCTAGGGAGCCCCTCCGAAGTCCGTATACACCCCCGGTGAGCGCCGTCGACGTTAAATGGAGCGGGGCTACTGCACACCGCGGCGGTATATGTATTGGAGCGGGCGCGCCGCGGCGCGGCGGTATATGTATTGGAGCGGGCTGCGCGCGCGCGCATTATACTTATTCATATTCATATATATACTGAAATATTTATATGTTATAGACGGATGTATATGTCTCCATATATTGAGATGGTCGTATACCGTAGTGGTACGAGCGAGGATGTGGTCGGTGTGGGACCTAGATGAGATAGATGTGGATTGGAGATCAGAGTACTCATTATAGTGATGACTAACCCGTGGGGGTTGCCTTAGAACTCTGTTTAGTGATGGTACGGGAGTTCTTATTTTCGGTTATTGTTTATTATTGTTACTCACCTGAGTTGAAATATACTCACCCCACTCCCTGCACTTTTTGTGCGGATATACAGGTTCAGGAGGGCAGTTGAGCTATCACAACTGCTTTATTATCCCTATTCCGTGGAGACTTCGAGGTAGCTGCCAACGTCCGCAGTACCCGACCTCTTTCTTTTTATCATTTTGTTGTCTCCATTCTCTGGTTAGACTTGATTTTGTAGTAGATTTCATTTGTAGAGGCTCAAACTTGTGATGCCACGATTTGGTTGGGACTGTGTTCTTGTATTTCAGTTCTACACTTCTTGATTTGTTATGAAAACAGGCTAATCACGCCCAATAATCAGTATTAATTATACTTGGTTGGTAATTGGATAAGATGGTCGGGCTTGCCTAGCAATGTGTTGGGCGCCATCACGACCGGGGTTTGGGGTCGTGACAAGTTGGTATCAGAGCCTAGGTTAACAGGTCTCGCGAGTCATGAGCCGGTTGGTAGAGTCTCATGGATCGGTACAGGGACGCCTGTACTTATCCTCGTGAGGCTGCAAACCTTTAGGAAAGTTTCAAATTCTTGGAATTCTTATCGTGCGTGTTTCATTCAGCTTGAGATGTAATTCTTGAAATTCCTCCTGCACGTTGATGTGCGCACTCGAGTGCTTAGTGATAAATTTGCCTTGATGGCTTATGATTTCTCGATTAAGGGGCGAGATGTAATCTCCGTAAGTTTTATGTTGGTCCGGCCTGAAGGACTTGAGGCCGAATCTTTGCCTATGGCTTGAGCACCGAGGTGCTAATTTTATTAGCTGGTATTATGAACTTGTATGTTTAGTATTGTCCCTGATTGTGGGAATGGCGGCTAGATAGCTATGTAATAAGTATGTTGGTACTGTGGAATGTCTATGGCAATGGAAGGTATACAGAAATATTAAGGATAGAAAATGTTCTTACTTGGTGGAATAGCCCAGATAATGGAGGGTTGAAATGTATTTTCTATGTGTTATGATTCAAATAGGTGAAACGCATATCCACGTATCAATTTTGATAATATAATACAGGTGGTATTGAGATTAATGTTGTTGATATACATTGTGATGCTTTGTCAATTTGTGGACGTGTCGTTAGCATGATTTTGGTGGTTCTCTGGTAGGTGGATATGCCCAATTACAAAGGAAACTCTGCCAAAATTTTTGGAAAATTTGGGACTTAGAAAGATTTCTGTCACCTAAAGAGAGTGGGCTTATTGGTGGTGTGTGTATAAATGCAAGAATTGCAGAAGGGTTAAGGTCTCTGATGATTCGAGTCTCTGTCAAGGCTTGTAAATGACTTGAGTTTAATCTCATTGTAATATTTCGGCATCACTTGAATAATAATGATATGAGTGGTTAAAAGTGCTTTGATGAATGGCTTCGAGCCAAGTTGGGGAGGTTGCTATTAAATAACTAATTGCACGGTTGTGTGCTATGTGGGCACTGTCTTTAAGTATGTTGGGAAAATTCTGACAAGGCTATGGTGCTTTGTAGATGTGAAGAAATACTAGGATGTTTTGAACTACTGTTGGTAAGGAATGTTCGGTGTATAGAAAAGAAAGATAGTTAATTGGATCCGTATGTAATCATGTTCTGCGGTGTCAGAGTTCTATTAAGGCCCGAGTGGTTCTGTTTAATAAGGCAGTTGAATTATAACTGGTTAAGGGTGAATGACGCCCGAGAATAGCCTTGCGGTGTTCAAGATTTACGCTTGCAACAGTCAGGTGCCTTAAGACTGTGTACGTGGCTAAAGACCGTGGTTTTAGTAGAAGAAATCAAGATTTTTGTTATGTTATGGGGATGATGAGATTCTTAGTATCCGTATTGAAAGGTAATGATAACAAATTCAAAAAATCGCTGGAAGTTCTTCAAAATAAAGTATTGTAGAAGGTGGTACTCGGGGAAACATTTGAGAGAGTATTCAGCGGCCCGTGAGCCTTAGACCGTGTGGTCTTATGTACGAGTATTGTGGGGTAAAAAGGGTTGAGGCATTGTCGTGCTACAGTAAAGAGACTGATATGAAATTAAAGATGAATCAGAAAGGAAACTGGGTAAATGGAACAATTTGTTAATAAACCAGAATGGTATGAAAAGGAATACGATTAATTCCTGGTATGTGGTTGAAGTAATGAGTCTTGCGGATATTGTGCAGCAAAGCTCTTGAGTGTTGGCAGTTGTGTAACTTGATATGGGTATAAGGACTCAGTACTGGCAGTTTAACTTATGCAATGTAAATTAGGAGAAAGAGTTTATGATGTGTTTTACCGTGGTTTGAAAATGAGTGCATTTTTCCTGTTGATATGCAAGGCTTGGAATGGGTAATGAGTTTTCTCTATATGGGATCATGAAAGTCCTTGACTAGTTGAGTGCGCCGATGTTTGCGGCGGAGGAAAGGAATATGAATTTCCATGTTGTCTTAGTGTGATATGGTATACGCGATGTGTTATGGAAAGTTGATAACGGCATGTTCAAGGTTTTGAGATCAATTCATATTATATGGGAAGTCATTAAAATCCTCAAGCAGCGTGGGTAGCTGCAGATAATCTGAGAATCAATCTTCCTCGTGATTTAGGAGAATGGTACTGCTATACTAGTATTTCGGCAGAGTCTATGGTAAAAAAGGGCCAGGTAAAATAAACTGATAATATCTAGCGGTATGGTGGTATACTCCCGTTGGATCGACTGTAATAATTGAGTCGTTGATGACATAGTGAAATTTATGAATGGCTTTCGTGGTATGAATGGACGTTTGAGGTGCGTTATGTAATCGCACGGTGAAGTACGGAATCAGGCATAGTGATTCCTGTGTTATGTATATGTTGGAGACTAGAAGTTCTCGTAACCCGCCTATGCAGCGGTGGTATATCGTGTGTATCGACACAGTGTAGTGGTTATCGGAAATTGGAAGCTCTAGTGGCTATCTCGTTACTTGATATGATGAATTTGAATAATGATATACGATTGCTGACTGGTTGTCATAAGCCAGGTTGTCCAGACTAATGTGATATGGACTATGTTAGAAACATGTCGCAAACTGCATGGCAGAGCGCATCAGATCATGCTCCAGCAGGGTGGATGTACCCTAGGGCCAGCGGACGACTAGTAGGTATTGCTTTGTCAGTTGGGCCTTCGTGGCGGATGTCAGTGTAGAGGTATCTACCATTGATTCAGTTCCAGTATTGAGAAACGTTGTCAGGATGAGTTTCATGTGACCGAGCTCGAGGCCATATATACATGTTTGTTGCAATGAGCAACTTGAGTCGATGTGCATTCCCTTTTGCTAGATTTATGCATGGATCGGGTGGCACGCCGCCACATGTATAGTATTTGGATCGGGTGGCACGCTGCCACATGTATGGTATCTGGATCGGGTGGCACGCCGCCACAGGTATGCTATTGGAAGGGGTTGCGCGCCGCAACAGTGTGATGTGGGAAATATAGCTTCCTCTATGTACCCTGTATACAATACTTCCTCTCTTCCGAGGAATAGTCCGTATTGGATATCGCTTGGGGAATAGCACGTCGGTTGTGCCCATACAGGATTCGATAGCATATACTAAATGTATCACCACGTGTGTGATTGATTGCTTGAGTTCAGACCTAAATATGTGTGTGGCTGACCGTTTTGAGCATTGCGACTTGAGGTTCTCCATGAGTAATAGTGTTTGGATAGAATCATGAGTTGTGGCAAGGCCACATGATGTTATGACCTTTCGAGGAGGATTCAGGTACTCTAATTCTATGATGTGAGACGAGATCTCAGTTATGTGTTGTGATGGTATTGAAGAATTTGAATTATAGCTCTTTATGTGAGTCTCTTGTCATGATTCGAGTGTGTTCAGATCATTTCTTATTGGAGCCTGTGTTTTGCTCGTCGTGGCTTAGGCCGATGAGGAGGTGTCATGTTACCACTGTGGTGTGTTATAATCGAAATGATCGTTGGAGTCATTAATGAGTGTGAACATACATGATTTCAGCTAGATAGAAAGGTAATATCGAGGTTTGGCTCCAAAATCCGTTGTAATATCAGTCAAAAGAGATATGGCTTCATAAATGGTGGATCTGAGGAATTGTTACGGTTTAGCCGTGTTTTATTTATCGTTGGTAGTATATGAAAGTGTTGAAATAAGACTTCAACTAATAAGAGGTTTCCATCGGTATTTGGGTATTGTAGGCAACTGTAGTAATAAAGAATGTTATTGTGGTCATATGAGTAAAGTTATGCGAAGTGTAAATTCAACAAAGTTATGCATTAATGTTTGGGTATACCGTGTGGAGATTGATATGGTGGTTGAATGATGGAAACAGACTTGGCAGGAAATTCAGGGTGTTGGAATTTGGCCTAATGGCTTATTCGCTTGAATAAAGAGTTATATCTACAAAATTATATAGCTAATGTGCTCAACTAAGTAGTGGTAGCATGGGAAGGTGCATGATGTGTTAAACAAGTTATTTGAGACTACATCATTGTAGTTCTCAGCACGTTCGAGGACGAACGTATGTTTAAGTGGGGGAGATTGTAACGACCCGACCGGTCGTATTGAGCTCCGGCGCATCATTCTGCAGATTAAGGTCTTGAACAGCTTCGTCTCAGGTATATTGACTTGTGTGTACGGTCAGAATTAAAATTCGGGAAGTTTGGAGTCAAATCTAAATGGAAATTCTCATTTTGAAAGCTTAAAGTTGAAGAAATGAACTAGGATTGGAAATTTGAGTAAATGACCTCGGAATTGGGATCTAAAAGTTCCAGCATGCTCGTATGATGATTTTGAACTAGGGCGTATGTCCGGATTTGGTTTTTGATAACCCGTGAGCATTTCGGCGTATATGGTGGAAGTTAGTATTTTAGAAAAATTTCATAAATTTGGGTTGGAAGGCATTTTAGAGTTATAGATGTCCATTTGGGATTCCGAGTCTGGGAATAGATCCGTATGGTGATTTTGGAGTTGGAAAAGCGATCGGAAGTGAATTCGGATGTCCGGAGGTCATTTTGAAGTCATTTGGCTAAATATAGGAATTTGAAGGTTTATGAGAAAATTCGACCGGAAGTGAAAATTTTGATATCGGGGTCAGAATGCGATTCCGAAAGTTGGTACAAGTCCGTAATGTCGAATGTGACTTTTGTGCAAACTTTGAGTCAATTCGGATCGATTTTGGTAGGAAAAGGGACAATTAATCTCTTTAAGGAAAGCTTAAGTTGGAAAAGTCAACCCAACGTTGACTTATGAGTTAGAGGGCTCGGAATTGAATTCCGATGATTCGGTTAGTTTCGGGGGATGATTTAAGACTTAGGAGCGCAATCAGAAGTAATTTTGGAGGTCCGGTGAAGAAGTTAGCCTATTTTGGCGAAGTTGGAATTTTGGCGGAATCCGAACGATGGGTGATATTTTGATCCGGGAGTTGAAATGGAATTCCGACAGTTGCAATAGCTTCGTTAGGTGATTTTGGATATGTCTGCAAATTTTTAGGTCATTCGGACATCGTTTGGTCGGGTTTTTGATCGAAAGTGTATTTTCGGAAGTTTTATTAAAATTAGGCCTTGATTTGATGAAAATTGATGATTTTGATGTTATTTCGGCGATTTGATCACTCGAGCGAGTTCGTGTGATGTTTTAGAGTCAATATGCATATTTGGTTTGGAGCCCCGAGGGCTCGGGAGTGTTTCGGAGGTGTCTCGGAATAATTCCGGACTTAGAAATGGGCAGAAAATGCAGAAAAATCTGCTGTGAACAGTGACCATGAACAGTATCCATGAACAGTGCCGTGAAACAGTGTCCGCGAACAGTACCGTGAACAGTAACCGTGAATAGTGCCGGGCAGAATATATTTGAGGTCCGGAAATATATTGCCATTTTTGACGATTTGGAGCTCGGATAGGGCGATTTTTCGTGGGATTTTTGGACAGAACAATGGGGTAAGTGTTCTTAACTCAATTTTGGTGGTATAACTCGAATCTATTGCAAGTTTTAGTGTTTAATTTGAGAATTTTTGTTGAAAATGGTAGAAAATCCTCTTGGATAGAAATAGTGATTTAAGGGGACAAATGAACTCCAATTTTTGTGAATTTGCTATGTACAGACTCGTGGCGAGACGAGGATTCCGGAAATATAAATTTCAAAATTTTTCGAGATGTGGGCCCGGGGCTCGAGTTTTGCCAATTTCGTGATTTTTGATATTTTTCGATTTCTTTCGATTGGGTTATGTTCCATTAGCCTATTTTGATATATTTGTACTGATTTTAGCTAGTTTTGACGTGCGTGGATGCCGGTTCGAGGAGCTAAGGCGTCGCGGGCATGAAGCTTCTACCGGTTCGAGGTGAGTGGTAGTAGTAAACAATGTACTGAGGGTTTGAAACCCCGTACTAGCACTTCACAGTGCTATATTTAGATGAGACACGTGTTCTATGACGGGCGTGGTGACATTGTGATTGGGGGTTCGGACGTAGTCCTTCATGACTAATAGTATACTGTGTGTTATGACTGATAATAAGTTTATAACTGTGCAATTGGGCTGATAGCCATGTTTGGGACCTTGTGCCGATCTGTAGAGCATTAGGGAACCTAAAGAGCTAGGTGACCCTTATATCGTGTTGGAAACATTCACTCAGCCGTAGCTCTAGCTGTATAGCATAATATGAGCCAGTACTAGATGCATACATTGAGAGAAATTATCTAAGGTGAAATTCCCTGTTCTAGCTGAGTGGGCCTGAAAGGCCAAGTCTATATTGACTGAGACAGGGTCAAGGACCCACTGTGATATATTATATTGGGCCTGAGAGGCCAAGTACATACTGACTGGGATAGGGTCGAGGACCCATTATGGGGTATTATATATATATACCTATATTGGTTCGGGTTGCACGCCGCAGCAGTATATATATTGGATCGGACTGCACGCCGCAGTAATATACATGTAATATACATGTAATATACATGTGGGACGGACTGCACGCCGCAGTATTATTGCGCTTGGGCTGTAGGAGCCCCTTCGGAGTCTGAGTCTGCACACATTCTCAGTGAGCACTGGTATATATTATGGGATCGGGCTACACGCCGCAGCAGTATAGAGATATATACATATATATATTGGATCGGACTGCACGCCGCAGTAATATTTGTGTGGATCGTACTGCACGCCACAGTATTATGGTGCTTGGGCCTAGGGAGCCCCTCCGAAGTCTGTATACACCCCCAGTGAGCGCTGTCGACGTTAAATGGAGCGGGCTGCACGCCGCAGCGGTATATGTATTGGAGCGGGCTGCGCGCCGCAGCGGTATATGTATTGGAGCGGGATGCGCGCCGCAGCATTATACTTATTCATATTCATATATATACTGAAATATTTATATGTTATAGATAGATGTATATGTCTCCATATATTGAGATGGCTGTATACCGTAGTGGTACGAGCGAGGATGTGGTCAGTTTGAGACCTAGATGAGATAGATGTGGACTGGAGATCAGAGTACTCATTATAGTGATACTAACCTGTGGGGGTTGCCTTAGAACTGTTTAGTGATGGTACAAGAGTTCTTATTTTCAGTTATTGTTTATTATTGTTACTCACTAAGTTGAAATATACTCACCCCACTCCCCTGCACTTTTTGTGCAGATATACAGGTTCAGGAGGGCAGTTGAGCTATCACAACTGCTTTATTATCCCCATTCTGTGGAGACTTCGAGGTAGCTGCCAACGTCCGCAGTACCTGACCTCTTTCTTTTTATCATTTTGTTGTCTCCATTCTGGTTAGACTTGATTTTGTAGTAGATTTCATTTGTAGAGGCTCAAACTTGTAACGCCACGATTTGGTTGGGACTGTGTTCTTGTATTTCAGTTCTACACTTCTTGATTTGTTATGAAAACAGGCTAATCACGCCGATTAATCAGTATTAATTATACTTGGCTGGTAATTGGATAAGATGGTCGGGCTTGCCTAGCAATGTGTTGGGCGCCATCACGACCGGGGTTTGGGGTCGTGACAGAGCCATTCCTTGAACATATCGGTAACCAACCTAAGGTATGTGGCTCCTGCATTTTTTAGTCTAAAGGGCATCACTTTATAGCAATATGTCCCTTGGTGGGTGATGAAAATTATTTTTTCTTGGTCCTCTTCGGCCATTAGGATTTGGTTGTAGCTGGAGTAGGCATCCAAGAAACTTAGCAGTTCGTTCCATGCTGTTGTGTCAATTAGTTAGTTGATATAGGGCAATGGGAAGGAATCTATTGGACATTCCTTGTTCAGATCCGTGAAGTCTACGTACATTCTCCAGTTACCATTTTTCTTTTTAACCATAACCACATTGGCGACTCACTGGAGGTGTTTTGATTATCTGATGGAAATATTGGCTAGTAGTTTGTCTATTTTTTTATTGACTACCTCGTTAATTGCAGCGTTGAATTTCCTCCTCATCTGTCATACGATCAAATAAAGTGGGTTGACATTCAGCTTATGAGTAGCGATGTCTTTTGGGAACGTTGGCATATCTGAGTGAGAGAAGGAAAATAGATCTGCATAGTTAGATAAGAATTTGTGGTACTTACCTAGGTTGGAGAGGTTGTGCCCGGTATAGGCTTTATTTGTGTTGTCTCTATAGTCCAGCTGGACCGGGTCGAGGTTCTCGGCTTTGAAAGCTTCTACAACATCTGGGTCCCTAATGACCTTTGCTGGCAGGTTGATTTTAGTTCTTGACATGGTTGATTGTTATGCTTCCGCACTTTCTCCCTTAAGTTGTTTGGTATGCGTGTTGTTTTGGTCGATCCAGTAGCATTCCTGGGCAGTACATGTCTCACCTCGAATGTTGAATATTCCCCATGGGTGGAAAATTTGATTACTTGAAAGAAGCTCGAGGGAACGGCTTGCATGGCATGTATCCATGGATGCCCTATGACGGCATTATAAGCCATTTCTTGATTTATAACGTGGAATGTAGTTTCCAGCGTGACTCCCCCTGGCAAGACTCGCAGTGATATTTCTCCAGAGGTTCGCTCCACTACATTGTTAAAATTGTTTGTATTATGCAACGCGATATTATCTTATCTTCGAGCCTCATTTGCATGAGAACTCTTGGGTGAATAATACATGTGCCGCTTCCGTCGTCTACCATGATTCTTTTCACATCATCATCAGCAATGCGTAAAGTTATAACTAAAGCATCATAATGAGAGAAATACAAACCGTTGGTATCAGACTTATCGAATGAAATGTCTTTGAAGTCATCATACCGTTCATGAGATATCGTACGCTTCGACTTGTGTGTGGTGGTGAACTTTACATGATTGATCACCAAGTCATCGCCGCCACCGATAATCATTAATATGGTGCATGCCAGACAAGGTGGTTTTGGTGGTCCTTGGGATTGGTCGCGCCCTCTAGTGAAATTAGCCCTTCATTTATCCCTGAGCAGTTCTTTTAGTATTCCTAGTTCAGCATTTTGACCACCTCCTATCGTAAACCTCTGCAATCTTCGATCTTGTGTCTCTTTCTTGATGGAATTCGCATAGGGCGTTCGAGCTCCTTGCACTAGGGTCTGACTTCATTTTTTATGGCCACTGCACCTTCGTGCCTAGCTTCTTTAGGGCGTATACTTTTTGTGAAGGAGAGACACAAAAGTTATGAGCATATAATAATGATGGCATACCTTTTTCGTTTCGAAGACGGGCAACATGTCGTGACACAATATTTGGATGCCTCGGATGAGGCAGATTGCGAGTTCTAACGTAGGGCTGATGCCTTTCTATGTTGAAGCATGGGAGTTGTTCCCTTCGCCCGTCATTTGGTCAATCCCTCCTTACCTCGAATTATACTGACATTGTCACACCTCCTTTTGGCACGCCCCCTACCCCGGAGGGTAGATGCGCGAGAGAGTTTTTCCAATTTAAGTGACAATATTCGAAATGAGATTATTCCATTTATTTCAGAGTCGCCACTTGGAATAAATTAAGGTGTCCCAAGTCACCGATTTATTTAAATCCCGGATCGAGAAAATTTTCGACTTTCCAAATGAAGTCTGCGAACCAGACATTCTAAGTAAGGAATTATGTTGACCCGAGGGAAGGTGTTAGGCACCCCCAGATCCCGTGGTTCTAGCACGGTCGCTTCAATTATTATAAATGGCTAAAAATTCCTGATTTTATACATGCTTATAAATTATATGCTCTTATTAAAACTTTAAACCGCTCTATTAATTTTAAACCATACCAAAAGAAAGACTAATTACGATATAGGCTCAGATTTTGAGGTAGGTAAATAATAATAAAAAAAATATCTGGATTACTTATTTGAAACCATGCCGATTTAAAGCCATTGTAAAACTAAACCCAAAAAATATCAATTTATTTAAAAGCGTATCCCTTAAAATTATTTCCAATTAAAGAATCGTACCAAATGATGTGTTATTTCCTAGCTTTTTGATTTAATGCTGGAGATTGAACGAAAAGGAATACACTAACGGAAATTTGATCGAAATACGCGAAATAGAAATTGTTCGCCTTGATCCATTATATAAAAAAAGATTGTTTATTTTTTTGATTCTTACTACCCTTAATCTGATGTTAATTGGCGAAATCAAGATTGTGCGATTAAGATCAACCTAACATTGGTGTCTAAAGCATGGGCTAACTTGTCTTGTTTGCTTAATTACAAATAGATTTCGAAGAAAAATCAAATGAAGAAATTCGAAAACAATTTGCATTACTAGTTAACGTCAATCAAATTAAAACCTTAAACATGTTTAGACTACTTGATTTTAACAAATTACCTATTTAAAATATCAAAGAATATCTCAATCTGTATTGGCTAGTTTTACTTACACGGATCTAGATATATGATAACAAAATAGAAACTAGTTAAGCATGACGAAAATTAAAACAAAAAAAAAATTGAGTTTACAATGATAGACAATACAAGCTTAACGGATTCTCCTCCAAATCGCATATGCTGAAAGTAAGAACTAAACATGCATATAAGACTATGTACACTCTTAAACTTTTAATGATTAACAGCGCAGTTTCTATTCTACCTAACAGTCCTTAAATTAACAGATAACTAACAAAAGTCATTTATGTAATGGCTTCAATGACATGATTCAAAATGGTCTTTTATTTCATTTCTAATGCAAGAGTAGACAAACCCAAGGAATGTGTACCTGGAATGGAACACAATGAAGCAGGAGAAAGATCAGCAGCAGCAGTATATATCAGCAACAGTACAATAACAGCAGCAAATGACAGCAGTGACACCCAAATTCCATCGAAAGAAACTCGAAGAAACAATGACCAAGAATAACAGGAGGTTCCAGGAATGGTTTAAACCAAATAAGGAGTTTAAAACAAACCAACAGCAGTCTTCAGAAAAACCAAACAGCAACAATAGACCAAATCCAAACAAACCAACAGAACCTTTAGTTAACTTGAACTGCTTAAAGCATGGGAAAAGCAAAAGAGACAGACTCGAATTGACTCTGATTTCAAGCAATGAAACATGTTTATATGAGAGGAGATTACTTAAAACAGACTTTGAAATCTCTAAACAATCCTTTCAAGAGTTCTCCCAATGATAGCAAGAAGAAAACTTAGAAAGAAAATTGATAGCTAAAAGAGGTTTCAAAACTGATAGTTCCAGCAATGTTTTCAAAGTGTGTATTAGCTTAGAAATTTGTTCTGTGTGTGCACAAGAGATATCTAATACATGTCCTCTCTCTGTGAGTCTCCTGCCAGTTTTATAGCCAAACTTAAAAGAACTTTACACTTCCTCAATAATCAAATTCACTGCCTCTCTCCTTAAACACATGGGCACCTTTAACTTTTGAATCATTTTCCCCATGCGTTGTTCTGATTTTTCCAGCTTTTAAAACACTTAACAAAGTTAGCAATGCTCATTATTATCATGATATTCTCTGATTATTCCACCCTGATTTGTCTAAGTATGGGACTTTTTGTTTTAAAATTCCAAAAGGCAAAACATTAAAGGAACATCCTGCTGTCCAGCAGGTTCCAACAGTCTTTCCATGTGCAGTGCACTCTTTGATACCTAGCTGTTGGCTTTCAAACTCTAAACTAAGACAGCTATATCCAATTTAGTAGCTAACAGCCTAATTCAATTCAAACAATGAATTTGGAATCAAATTAACGACTCTAAATTCTGTTTCAAAGTTTCTAACAAACAAACCTACGAAACTACACGACAACATTCGATTAGTCGATTACAATATGTACAATCGATAACCAATAGCCAACAAATCAATGATACAAGAAAAAATCTCGGACATCACTGTTTTTTTGGAATCCAACATCAAACAATCGACGATATTAAAATCGAAGTGAATTCAACTTACAACTACACGTTAACAACAGAGAACAACAAATAAACAGATCGACCAAATAAAAAGGTCCCAAAGAGATGAGGAAAAACAAAAAAATCGAAGATGTCCGAAGAGAAATAACAATGAACGAAAAACTACAAAAATAACCAAACTAAACCATTGAATACAATTAAATAAGAATCGAGAAGGAAAAGAAATACCTTGAAATAGAAGAAAATGGAGACTCGGTGGCTTTGGGCTTTGGTCATTCGAGGTCGAAAGGACCTTAATTGAGATGTTTTCCAAGTGAAAACACTTCAATTAAGGTCTATTAGACCTCAATTCGATGAAATCCGGCGAATTAAATTTCCCTTCGGTTTTTAGGGTTATTGGACTTCGATTTTGGGGTTCAACGGTTAAGGCTCGAATTGATGGAAACCAATGGTAATTTGGGAATGAGGGAGATGAGGCGAAGGCTATGTGCGAGTTTGGAACGATTTGGCATAGGTTTGGTTTTAGCTCGAATCTTCAAATGAAGATTCGAGAAGACGGGGAATGATTCGAAGGAAACGGTTTGTAGATTTGGACTCAGGGTGTTCGGAAGGTCATTTGGTGTTGTTTTGGTGGCCGGCGGCGTTGTTGCCGCCGGGTTTCAGGTGAAGGGGAGGGGTGGCGGCCGTTAGCGTTTTCTGGGTGTGAAGGAGACGAAGGGGACTTGGCTTGGGGGGGGGGAATTTTGGGAATGAACGGGTTTAGGGGTATTGGGGGTATTTTGGTGTATCAAAATAGGGGGTTTAATCTGGACCGTTGGATTAAGTGATCCAACGGCTTAGATTAAATGGGGCTGACCGGGTATGGGCAGATAACGGGTATTGGACGGGTTTTTCAGGAGGGTTCGTTTGGGCTTGGTCCAGTTTCTTCTTTTCAAATGGCCCAATCCATTTAACTCTTTATCTTGATTTCTTTCTTTTTCTAATAAACAAAATTCTAAATATACTACAAAAATCCAATTAAAAAAAATACTAATTAAGTTATACTAAGAATTAACACACTCAATATAAATTTATGCATTTAAATGCTAAAAATGTAAAAGATGAATTATTTTTGTGATTTTTATATTATTTAAACAATGAACTTAATTACTCCAAATAAGGCTTAAATGCAAATGCAACATTATTTTTGTATTTTATTTTATATTTTATTAGTTTAATAAATAAACATGCAAAGATGAATATCAAGAAAATCAAATAAAATTAAGAAAAATCAACTCACTGTTCTATTTTTGGATTTTGGGAGTAAATCTTATGCAGGGCAAAAATCACGTGCTCACAACTGCCCCTCTTTGCGCGGAAACACGAAGAGTTTTCGTGCAAAGATAAATGAGCAAATACGAGCGATTTTTGCCCGTTCGAGCACTCCGTGTGAAGCATTTTGAAAATATCTTGACCGAGCCTTTGCTTCGGGAGGCTTCCTACATATCCTGGGCTAAACAGGAATCAGGTCAGTGTAGTTCGGGAAGTTTTGGTAGCTGGGACTACCGTGGACTGACACTTTGCTGTTACTGTTGCTATCGTTGCTGCTGTTGCTACTTACTGCTTACTAACCTCCTTATTACACCAAAAGAAATTAAAGCTGAACTAGCTATGCTTTCAAACTATGAGTTACAAGATTCCTATCTATGATTCTCTTGAAAACTTGATCTTGAATCTTAGCTGATTTTGCTGTAGACCTCGATCTGAATCTTGATGCTCAACAAGCTGTACGTGCTTGTTTATTTCTGTAACGTTGAGTGAAATGGAATTGGCGGAGCTTGTTACTTCAATCAGATTCTGAGCAATCCGCGCTTTTGTTTACTCCAACATTTGGACTCGTTTTCTTTTGGTTCTTTTCTTCTTTTCTTCATGCAGGATTGATGTTCCACTCGTATGTTATCTTGATCCTTGCGTCCCAAGGTCAAACCTATTTAGACAACAAAACAAACAAACAAACGAAATTTTTCTGCCCCAATTTTGCTAGGAAACTTTCGTGATTTAGTTGTGACACAGAAAATGATTAAAAAGACTCTTTGGGTAAGAAAATCACAGTTTCGCAAATAAACGTTCCACGGCTTTCTGGCCGGGATTTTGAAGAAGCGTTTCACGGTTTTATGGCCGGAATTCAAATAATGTCTAACGGTTTTTGGCCGCTAGACCCTCGGTTTTTTGGCCGGGGTTAAAATAAATGGCTCCGCAGTTTTTTGACTGGGAGATCCTTGATTTTCTGACCGGGGATAAAAGTTTCACGGCTTTCTGGCCGGAATTCAAACAATGTCTAACGATTTTTTTGGCCGTCAGACCCTCGGTTTTTTGGCCGGGGTTAAAATAAATGGCTCCGCAGTTTTCTGACTAGGGAGATCCTCGGTTTTCTGACCGGGGATAAAAGTTTCACGGCTTTCTGGCCGAAATTCAAACAATGTCTAACGGTTTTTTGGCCGTCGGACCCTCGGTTTTTTGGTCGGGGTTAAAATAAATGGCTCCGCAGTTTTCTGACTGGGAGATCCTCGGTTTTCTGACCGGGGATAAAAGTTTCACGGTTTTCTGGCCGGAATTCAAACAATGTCTAACAGTTTTTTTTGCCGTCAGACCCTCGGTTTTTTGGCTGGTGTTAAAATAAATGGCTCCGCAGTTTTCTGACTGGGAGATCCTCGGTTTTCTGACCGGGGATAAAAGTTTCACGGCTTTTTGGCCGGAATTTAAACAATGTCTAACGGTTTTTTGGCGGTAAGACCCTCGGTTTTTTGGCCGGGGTTAAAATAAATGGCTCCACAGTTTTCTGACTTGGAGATCCTTGGCTTTCTGGCCGGGATTTAGAAGAAGAGTTTCGCGGCTTTCTAGCCAGAATTTGAACAATGTCTAACGGTTTTTTGGCCGTAAGACCCTCGGTTTTTGGCCGGGGTTAAAATAAATGGCTCCACAGTTTTCTGACTGGGAGATCCTCGGTTTTCTGACCGGGGATAAAAGTTTCACGGCTTTCTGGCCGGAATTCAAACAATATCTAACGGTTTTTTGGCCGTCAAATCCTCGGTTTTTTGGCCGGGGTTAAAGTAAATGGCTCCGCAGTTTTCTGACTGGGAGATCCTCGATTTTCTGACTGGGATAAAAGTTTCACGGCTTTCTGGCCAGAATTCAAACAATGTCTAACGGTTTTTTGGCCGTAACACCCTCCGTTTTTTGGCCGGGGCTAAAATAAATGCCTCCGCAGTTTTCTGACTGGGAGATCCTCGGTTTTCTGACCAGGGGATAAAAGTTTCACGGCTTTCTGGCCGGAATTCAAACAATGTCTAACAGTTTTTTTTTGCCGTAAGACCCTCGGTGTTTTGGCCGGAGTTAAAATAAATGGCTCCGCAGTTTTCTGACTAGGAGATCCTCGATTTTCTAACCGGGGATAAAAAATTTCACGGCTTTCTGGCCGGAATTCAAACAATGTCTAACGGTTTTTTGGCCGTAAGACCCTCAGTTTTTTGGCCGGGGTTAAAATAAATGGCTCCGTAGTTTTCTGACTGGGAGATCCTCGAGTTTCTAACCGGGGACAAAATGTTTCACGACTTTCTGGCCGGAATTCAAATAATGTCTAACAGTTTTTTGGCCGTCAGACCCTCGGTTTTTGGTCGGGGTTAAAGTAAATGGCTCCGTAGTTTTCTGACTGGGAGATCCTCGGTTTTCTGACCGGGGATAAAAGTTTCACGGCTTTCTGGCCGGAATTCAAACATTATCTAACGGTTTTTTGGCCGTCAGATCCTCGGTTTTTTGGCCGGGGTTAAAGTAAATGGCTCCAGAGTTTTCTGACTGGGAGATCCTCGGTTTTCTGACCGGGGATAAAAAGTTTCACGGCTTTCTGGCCCGGAAAGACCCTCGATTTTTCTGACCGGGGTCCAAACAGATATTGGACTGATATGATTATTCTTTTTTTTGGAGTTTTCATTTTCTTTTCTTTTATTCTTCCTTTTGGGCCTTCTTTTAGGCTTTCTTTTTAACCGTCAACAAATGCATAAGATAAAGGTCTAAAAAGAAACTTCCCTTTTTATGTGTTTTCCTTGTTCCAAAGCCATTTCAATGCTTGCGTATTTCACTTCTTTGAGTTTTACCTTCTTCTTGCACAATTAAATAGACCTGCTTTCAACAAAGAACATTTTATCAGTTGAAAAAGTGGTTGACTTTGTGGCCTTGATTATCTTCATTGCTTGATCATTGCCCCATTTCCATTGAGAACTTTGCTACCAATTGTCTTTGGGGGTGACTTCTTTTCAAACTGACCGGGTTCAATCCCGGGATTCCATGAGGATTTTCTGTGTGGGTTCTGTCCTTATGCCTCATTCCGTCTCTTCTAAGACCTTATCGATTGATTTCCATTTTCTTCCTAAACTCCGTTTCTTTGGAAACAATCGATCATTACGATCCAATCGGGGATTGTATCAATACACCACTGAGGCTGTTTTTCTTTTCTTCTTTACCAGGCGGAGTCCTGTAAAACCGGTCATGCCGCCTTTCTTTGTAATAGTTTTAGAATTAAAATTAAATCGAAAGGGATTCAAAGAAAAATGAACAAAGAATGGAAAAACGTATCGAAGATAGAGGAGTCCCTTTCGGGGAAACAGAAGGACTTATCTGAGGTATATGCTGACTTTAAACCAACATGACATGCTTCTCGGACTAGATGCTTGATCGTCACAAACTCCCATTTCCTTATGAACCAAAACGGGTCTATGTTTCCAAGCTAAGGAGCCGTGACAGGACCTCTTGTGGTGAAACAACCTTTTCGGTTGATAGCGCCCTTTTGCGGGTTTTTGCCAATCGACCTCTCTCATTTCTCTTCTTACCATCACCAAATAGCACTCTTTGCGAGTTTTTACCAACAGGCTCTCTCGTTTTGTATTTCTCTACTTCCATCGTCTTATGGTGCCCGAAGGTTTTCACCAATAAGACTCTCTCATTTTATTTCTTTTCATTCCAGAAGCTTCGGACCGCAACAACGATGTTTTCTCATTTTCTAATCGATCTTGAAGGACTGGTACTCGGTTTGGGTAACAAGAATTGTGGACAAAACTACAACTTTGGAATCATTTTGACGGATCTAAACCGAATCAACAATATCATCTGCCCCAGTTTCATTTTTTGGGGAAATTGGGATTTTTGGTTTGGTGTGACTAAACCTCAGGGAGAGGTTGCCTACGTATCCTTTCGGAATCAAGTCAAAACGTAGTTCAGGAACCTTGTTTTGTTTTGTTTTGTTTGGTTTTTGGTTTTTGGTTTTTGGTTTTTTTTTTTTTTTGATTTGGATTCCAAAGAGGGTAGCCAAAGAAAGGTGACCGGCTCAAAAGGGTTTTACAAAAGGGTCGGTAGCGTTTGGGTAGCGGGAATAAAAGCCTTCAATCATTTGGACTTGTGAGGACATCATTGAAGCAAATTCAGACATAATACCTTTTCACAACATCTGCATTCACAGCTGTTTCAGGATCTTTTCCTTCCATGTCTCCCAAGTATAACGCTCCTCTCGGCAGTATCTTCCTGATAATGTATGGTCCTTTCCAATTAGGAGCGAATTTTCCTTTCGCTTCCTGGTGATGTGGAAGAATGCGTCTTAAAACCAACTGACCTACTTTGAAATTTCTCGGCAGCACTTTCTTGTTGTAAGCACGAGCCATCCTTTGTTGGTACAGTTGTCCATGACAGACCGCAGCCATTCTCTTTTCATCGATCAAAGTTAATTGCTCCAATCGAGTCTTAACCCACTCGCTACCTTCAATCTCTGCTTCAACAATCGTACGAAGTGAAGGAATTTCTACCTCTACCGGTATCACGGCCTCGGTTCCATAGACTAGCAGGTATGGAGTTGCTCCTACCGATGTGCGTACTGTAGTACGGTATCCCAGTAAGGCGAACGGTAATTGTTCATGCCATTGTCTAGAACTTTGGATTGTCTTTCTCAAAATCTTCTTAATGTTTTTGTTCGCTGCTTCCACGGCACCATTGGCTTTGGGCCGATAAGGAGTGGAGTTTTTATGCGTGATTTTGAATTGCTCGCATATTTCTTCCATCAAACGACTATTCAGATTCGCAGCATTGTCTGTGATGATAGTTGCAGGTATACCAAAACGATAGCGACAAATGGCCACGGCTTTCAAAATCCACCACAGCTTTCTTAGTGACTGATTTGAGAGTGACGACTTCGACCAATTTTGTGAAGTAATCGATAGCGACCAGTATGAATCGGTGCCCATTCGAAGCTTTCGGCTCAATCGGGCCGATAACATCCATTCCCCAAGCGACAAATGGCCACGGCGCTGACATAGGATGCAGCTCAGTTGGAGGTGCATGAATCAGATCTCCATGTACCTGACATTGATGGCATTTTCGGACAAAACCGAAACAATCTTTCTCCATGGTCATCCAATAATAACCTGCTCGAAGGATTTTCTTGGCTAAAACATACCCATTCATATGAGGCCCGCATACTCCTGCGTGTACTTCGTGCATGATTCTTCCTGCTTCTTCGGCATCAACACACCTTAAGAGGTTAAGATCCGGGGTTCTTTTATACAGGACCTCGCCGCTCAAAAAGAAACCACATGCATGTCGCCTAATGGTCCTCTTTTGATCTCCAGTAGCATGTTCGTGGTATTCTTGCATTTTCAAAAATCTCCTGATATCGTAGTACCATGGCTTGACGCTCGGTCCTTCTTTGATTGCATTGCAATAACCGTGGCTTTCCCTGATTTGGATTTCCAAGGGATTGACATGGGCGTTGCCCGGATAAGGTAGCATTGAAGCTAAAGTGGCAAGTGCGTCGGCTAGTTCATTGTGACATCGTGGGATATACCTAAACTCTATCGATGCAAATTGCTTGCCAAGAATATTCACGTGTTGTCGGTAAGGGAGGGGTTTAACGTCCCGAGTTTCCCATTCACCTTGAGATTGTTTGATAATTAGATCTGAATCTCCCATGATCAACAAATCTTCGACGCCCTAATCAATTGCCATGTTCATGCCCATAATACAAGCTTCATACTCAGCCGTATTGTTCGTGCAAAACAAACGGAGCCTAGCCGTGGCTGGGTAATGCTGACCAGCAGGAGAGATCAAGATTGCCCCAATCCCTACACCTTTAGCGTTTACCGCCCCATCGAAAAACATTTTCCAAGCATGAATGTCCTCCGAAATAACTTCTGTCGCATTTACCTCTTCATCAGGAAAGTAGGTATTCAATAGTTGATACTCTTCGTCGATCGGGTTCTCAGCCAAATGGTCTGCCAATGCTTGGGCCTTCATTGCCGTGCGAGTGACATAGACTATGTCAAACTCAATAAGCAGGATTTGCCACTTCGCCAATCTTCTGGTGGGCATCGGTTTCTGAAATATATACTTCAAAGGATCCAACCGGGTAATGAGGCGAGTCGTATGGGCTTGGAGGTAGTGTCTCAATTTCTGAGCGACCCAAGTTAAAGCACAACACGTTCTTTCCAGCAAAGTGTACTTGACCTCATAACTAGTGAACTTCTTGCTTAGGTAATAGATTGCTTGCTCTTTTTTCTCTGTCGCACCACGTTGTCCGAGGACACAACCAAAAGAGTTTTCCAAGACTATTAAATACAAGAAAAGAGGTCTCCCTGGCTCTGGCGGGACTAAGACTGGAGGGTTTGACAAATATTCTTTGATTTTGTCAAAAGCTTCTTGACATTCAGTTGTCCATTTGATTGAAACATCTTTTTTCAACAACTTGAATATGGGCTCACATGTGGAAGTCAACTGAGCGATGAACCTACTGATGTAGTTTAGTCGGCCCAGAAGACTCATTACATCTTTCTTTGTTCTAGGAGGAGGTAAATCCCGGATGGATTTTATCTTTGTGGGATCTAATTCAATACCTCTTCTACTGACTATGAAACCCAAAAGTTTACCTGACGGGACTCCAAAAGCGCATTTGGCTGGATTCAACTTCAAATCGTACTTCCACAATCTCTCAAAGAATTTCCTCAAGTCTCGCACATGATCGCCTTGGGTTCTGGATTTGATGATCACATCGTCCACGTACACCTCTATTTCCTGATGCATCATGTCGTGGAAAATGGCAGTCATAGCTCTCATGTATGTTGCTCCAGCGTTTTTCAAACCGAATGGCATGACTCGGTAACAGTAAGTCCCCTAAAGTGTGGTAAAATCAGTCTTCTCGGCGTCCTCTTCATCCATCAACACTTGATGATATCCCGCATAACAATCCACAAACGATTGTATCTCATGTTTGGCACAGTTATCAACAAGGATGTGGATGTTTGGTAAAGGAAAGTTATCTTTAGGACTTGCTTTATTCAAGTCTCGGTAGTCAACGCATACTCGAGTTTTTCCGTTCTTCTTTGGCACGGGCACAACATTAGCCAACCACGTGGTGTATTGTACCACTCGAATTACCCCTGTTTTCAACTGCTTAGTGATTTCTTCTTTGATTTTATCACTGATGTCAGTCTTGAACTTTCTTTGCTTCTGTTGCACTGGGCGACAGTCAGGGTAGATTGGTAATTTGTGCACCACTAGATGAGCTCCTAGTCCTGGCATGTCATCGTAAGACCAAGCAAACACGTCCTTAAATTCAAACAAGAGTTGGATTATTGCATCTCGTGTTTTCTCATCTGTGTGGATGCTTATCTTGGTCTCTCGTACCTCTTCAACAGTTCCCAAATTAACCGGTTCGGTATCATTCAAGTTTGGCTTAGGTTTATTCTCAAAATGTTCCAATTCTCGATTTATTTCCCTAAAAGCCTCTTCTTCATCGTATTCGGTTCTTGGTTCATTATTTCCAGATTAGGTGGCGTGTTCGGATTTGAGCATGAGTTCCGCAAGCATGTCATGTTATTTAAAGCCGTATTATTAGGACTGAAAAGGAAGAATAAATAACAAAATTAGAAAGAGTGCAAAATGATGAAATATTTATTTTATTTTCTTGGAATTTTCTGAAGATAAACAAAATTACATTGGGAAGACCAAAAATACAAGAAAACAAAGAAAAACATCCAAGCTACGTCCTGAAGTAACTTGTGATGAAGGAAAAATGATAGGACAAATCTACCGGAACTCCCTCCTGACTGGGAAGGGTGTGGCTTTCCAATTTTGCAATTTAGCTTCTGGGCCCACATACAGCACCTCAGCGGTGCTTGTTCCTTCTCCCGATTGAACCATATTAACATCATAGAGCATTTGCCTCATGGCCCCATATATTTCTTTAATTTCCTCCGATGTGAAGACCTCATCTTCTTCTTCTTCACTATACCTTGGTCGAACAAAAGTTTGGTACAGATGTGGCAATGGTCGTGGCAGAACCCATCCTTTCTCCTTTCTCTTGTTGGCCCATCTCTCATCTTTAGGGGTTGGGCGAAAGCCTACTCCGAAGAACTTTTCAGCTGTGGGTAAAGTTATCATCTTCGACACTCCTTGCAGGGACTTTCCCAAACCTTTTCCTCGCTGGAAGCCGTGCTTGATCATTTCTTTTGCCACCATGATGGAGGCATTAGACAAAAAGGGTTGGGGAAGAGGGTTCCCTTCTTCGTGTTGATCTGCCAACACAATCTCGAAAGCTTGATAGACAATGTGTTTGCTTCCTTCTTCCGCTTCTAAGCATGGGATGGATGGATCTCGATAAATTGATTGCTCGTCCTCCCCGTGGACCACGATCTATTGTCCCTTGTGTTCAAATTTTAACATCTGATGGAGTGTAGAGGGCACAGCTCCAGCCGCATGAATCCATGGTCTCTCTAGAAGAAAGTTGTAGGAAGTGTCCATATCCAAAACTTGAAATGTCACTTCGAAGTCCACCGGGCTGATGGTCATAATTACATCAATCTCTCCGACGGTATCTCTTTTCACACCATCAAAGGCTCGCACATATATGTTGTTGGGCCGAATCCTCTCAACTCCGATTCCTATGCGGCCTAGAGTGGAAAGTGGGCATATGTCTACTCCTGAGCCCCCATCAACCATGACCATCTTCATGTAGTAGCCTTCGCATTTGACAGTCAAATGCAAAGCTTTGTTGTGGGCGGCACCTTCCAAAGGCAAATCAGCTTTACTGAAAGAAATCTGATTGATTGTGAAGAATCTCTCTGTCATTCTTTCAAGTTGTTCGGACGAAGTCTTAATAGGCACATATGCCTCATTCAAGGCTTTTAACAAAACCTTCTGATGTTCAGTAGACTTCATTAGAAAGGACAACATCGATACCTGCTCTGGGCATTTGCGCAGTTGGTCTATCACCTCATAGTCAGGCATTTGCATCTTTTGAAAAAAGACCTCTGCCTCTTCAGCACTTACAGGTTTTTTTTATGGGAAACGCCTTTGTGTGGCGTTATTTACCTCCTGCGTGTTTAAGTACTTTTGCCCTAGGACGCTCCCAGATAAATCTCCTGCAACCTCTTTCCCTTTGCGCGTAACGAGTGTCCGTTGGTAGCTCCAGGGTACTGCGGATGGATCTGTCATTGGTTTTTGTTGCACACGTACAATAACCACGGGTTCATCTGGTTTTCGGGCCACATAGGTTCCCTTTGGTACATACATTATTGTTTCCCTCTTTAAGTGGAACTTCTTGGGGGCACCTATTGACAACGGTTTTTCCACTCGACCTCGCGGGAGGTAAAGGACTCCACTGTTTTGAGATGATGCTTTCAATTAAATCGTCTTTTCAGATCTAGTCTCAAGAACTTCAACCTTTTTCCCCATTTTCTCTTGTTCCGGGGTAACCTCAGGCCGCTTCTCTATGTTGGTGATGGCGATTATTGCTTTTAAGGCTGGGTCAAATTCCTTATCGTCACAAATCATCCCAATCACTAGCCCGTTGTTGTGGGCTGGTAACGGGTTGTTTGTCACATTTGGGATGTCTTCATCTGCGAAGACAATCCTCCCTTGATTGATCAATTCTTGCACTGCCTTCTTCAACGTCCAACAATTGTCGGTACTATGTCCTTCAACACCTGAATGATAGGCACAGTATATTCCTCTCTGGTAGGTAGGAGAGTCCGGATTCTGCCTGTTCTGCGAAACGGGCTGCAGTAGGTTCTCTTGCCTGAGTTTTGGAAAAATAGTGGAATACGGCTCCCCAACCGGTGTAAAGCTCATTTTGGGTTGCTCACGGTGGCGGGTGTTATTTGGCTGGGGGTTGTACTGGTTTGGGTAAGGAGGTTGGTTTCTCTGGAATGGAGGTGGATTTCTGTTGGCTGGCGGCTGCGGCCGTGCCAAAGGTTGAATGTTCATGACTGCGTAGGGTGGAGGCGGAGGAGCATAGGCCATGTTGTGATGTGGATAGTAATGCTGGGGGGGCCTGTCGGAGAATACCTGCCTTGAGGTTCGATATCTCCTATCTTCTGCTGCCGCCATGGCAGTTTCCTCCTTCTTTTTGCTTCTGGGCATCCCTCCAGACCCGCCTTGGATGGCTTGGGAAGTTGCCCGAATGGCCGCTTGATTCAAAATTTGTCCTATTTTTAAGCCGTTTTCTACCATTTCTCCAATCTTGATTGCTTCGGAAAAAGGTTTTCCCATCGCCGACATCATATTTTGAAAGTAGTCTGGCTCTTGAGCTTGGAGAAAAGTCGTGACCATTTCAATTTCGTCCATAGGGGGTTTTACCCTGGATTTTTTGCTCTCGCCATTTGATGGCATATTCTCTAAAGCTTTCTGAGGGCTTCTTCTTTAAGTTCGATAAGGAATTCCTGTCTGGCGCAATATCGATGTTGTATTGGAACTGTTTCACAAAATCAATGGCCAAATCATCCCAGATGTGCCATCGAGATATGTCTTGATCCATATGCCATTCTGATGCTATTCCAACCAAACTTTCTCCGAAGTATGCCATCAACAATTCTTCCCTACCGCCGGCACCTCGCAATTGATTGCAGTATTTCTTTAGATGAGCAATGGGGTCGCCATGCCCGTCATACTTTTCGAACTTCGGCGTCTTAAAACCCGATGGCAAGTGGACGTGCGGGAACATGCATAGATCGGCGTAAGATACACTTTTCTGCCCACTTAGACCTTGCATGTTTTTCAGGCTTTGTTCCAAACTTCTCATTCTTTTTGCCATCTCATCCCGCTCGGGAGCCTTTGGATTTTGGCTTGGTAGGAACTCATATCGAGGTGGCTGAGGATATATATTGGCTGCAACCTGGGTATGGTCCCGTGTAAGCGGTGGTGTTGGGAATGTAAAGGACGCAGAATCAAAGAAAGGAATATGCGTGGTGGGATACGTCGTGACTGAAACTGGCAACTCAATCGACGTTCTTGCGGATGTATCTAATGGTGTCACCCGAGGATAGGAGGTGGAGGGTGATTCAGAGAGGGTTGTGGCATTAGAATACCCAAACAGAGTAGGCGGGTAATTGATGGGGGTATTGGAAATCCCACTTGATCTGAGAAGCATTTCAGGGAACCCAGGGATCAGACTTGGGGGCTCTTTCCCGTTGTTCCAATCGTCTAACATCTCACGCATGCGGCAGCGCAAAATTATATTCTCCTCCAAAGCTGCTGACTCAGTAGCCGGGATGTTTGTCAAGGAGCTTTCTTCCGAGACGGGAATGGTTGCTAGGGGCATTTCTAAAGACATGTTGGCACCTCTTTTTGACCTAGTGAAATAGGGATGAGTACTTTCAGGCTGCCGAACTTTTCCTTTGGACCTTGTGAAGTACGAATGTGATGCCAGATTACCACAAATTCAACCACTCTTTACTAAAACCTGGAGTTTGGCAAACAAACGGTTAGTCTGAAACAACATAACAGATAAGTAATCTCACGTTGGGTGTGATGCACTTATACAGATGATGGTGTCGCTACATGTACTCGATTGCGATGCGTAATTCCGGTTTGTATTTTCCTTTGCTTTCATCCATTATCAATCTTCTTTTCTTTTAACTTTTCACCTTTTTTTTTATTATTTTTTTTAGTGATGGTCGAATCTTATGTGGATTGCCTACGTATCATGTCCCCGCATGAATCAGACCGGGCGTAGTTCGGAAATAATAGACATAAGATATGAATGAAATGTTCTTGAATTTTATTTCAACAAACTTCAAACTTGAAACACTTGCAAAATGACAACAATGGAGGAAAACTTTTAAAAGGACAAACAGACTCTAAAAATAACAGACTCTTCTAAGCATGTTCCAACGCCTCGAATCTTTGCGCCTGGGGGGCGTTGTTTTGCCTTGATGCGGTTCTTGGTGTAAGATCTTTCTGTATACTCCCTAATTCTGCCATGACTTGGTGGACACATTCCATGATTGAAGAGAAGAGGGTAGGCCGAGGTACTCGTTCGCAGGTCAAACACCTCATAGTGATGTAGTGCCCGATTTCATTGATCCCGGCCCTGATCATGTCTTTTTCTCTGAGCAGCTGCCCTATGTGTCGGTTCTTTGCCCCTAATACTTGAGCGTTGCCGGAGACATGGTCCAAGAGCCTATCTATTTGTCTTTCCATCCGTGCCATCAAGTTGTGGCAACGGTCTCTATCTGGCTTTGGCATCCCGGACTTGCTTGAGAATTTGCTCTCTAAGAGCGGCATTTGCTTTTCTTAAATCAACGATGATTGCCTCATAATCTTTCTCTACTTGTTGTAGACAGAGTGCTTCTTGGTGGGCTGCTCTCTTCCATTTTGTCCAGACTACAACCAAAGCCGCTTTTGCCTTCTCCAAGTCTTCTTGGTGTTCAAAGGCTTTCCTTTCCAAATTGTTTATCAGCATCTCATCATTCCGACTTCTCCTTGACCTTTCTGCGGTCAATTGCATCTCTTGAATTTGAGTTCGGAGTGCTTCTCTTTCCTGCTTCCAACTGGCCCTTTCCCGATCGAAATCAGCCTGTTGTATGTCCATGGCAGCTTCCAGAATTCCATTGTCTTCTTTTAAAGTGTTAATGCAAGATTGGAAATCTTGCACTGTCTCATGCTTATCCTCCCTAACTCTGGCTTCTACCTCTTTCTCCCAATCGACGACATACTTTACCGACCTTTCTGACCTTTGCTCGGGCATTGATTGGTTGTGGAACCATTCAAGACATGCGAGGCTCACTTCTCCCCGTTCTCGATCGGCAACCATTTTGTCGACGTCGGAGAGTCGACTACCGAACCATACCTTTTGTGCATAAGTCTCCCTTGGGGGCTCCTCCGTCGTGAATTCCCATGTAAACGATCGCATATCCTCAATTGGGGGCCTTTTCTGTTCTCTACCCAACTGCCGCATGACACGTAGCGGGGGCATATGGTTGGAAACCCCTGAAGCCCATTAGTATGTAGAATGGGCGATATGTCGACATATGCATGATTTTAGCGGAAGGGAACCAATAATAATTCCAGGTAAGTCGATCTTCTCTCAAAGTGTAGAGAAGTTCTTGCCAAGTCCTTAAATCTTCGGGAAGGTTACAACGGGCGGCTCTATTTGTATGACAGCGAATATAATTCAGCCAATCCGCGTTGAAGTCTATCACAATTGGGTGATGATAGAGATGTTCTACAAACCACATTTGTAATAAGATATTGCAACCTTCAAAATATTCATGTCCTTATTGGCACCGAGTTAAGGCCCGGAAGTTGTCTCCTAGGATCATAGGAAGAACAGTGTGTTCCTCATTACTCTATAGATATGAGACCACCGCAGCCAAACGGATTCTGATGCATCCGCCACGTTCGGGAAAAACCATGGTTCCCAAAAAAGCGATCATAAAGGCATAGATTCTTAAATCTCCCCAGGCGTCATAATTCAACTGGTTAACAAATTCAGTGTTTGAGAATTTCTCGAACCCTTTCTTATCACCAAATCTGTCGTATAGATAATCCAGTGGCACCCAACCGTTCTCCAAATAACCCATGGGAACCCGCCGGAGACATAACTTCTTCAAGAAATTATTCACACCCATTTGCCTAGGAGCTGCAGGTCTCTTTTTGTGCAAATCTCTTCCAAGCCCCGTGAGTCCGCCCAATTCTTCCAAAGTGGGTGTCATTTCGCAGTCCCGCTAAAGCTCTGATCACATTTTTTGTTGAGTCCCAAAAACTCACTAAAGCTCTGATCACATTTTTGTCCGGTTTTATCATCATGATGTCTGGAAGAAACTTGAGGTGCTTGTGAACTTGATTTCTTTCCCAAGCCGAAAAATTAGTCCACCATTTATAGAGCTGACCTGGAATCTTGTCCTGGACCATGAACAAGGGTGGCATTTCGTCTCTCGCCCTTTTCTGGCCAATTCGTTGCGATGAAGTCATGCTGATCCTAGAAAAGATAAAAATGAACTTAAGATTTTTTTTTTTCAAAAATTTCCTTTTATTATAAAAAAATGAATCTTGTTAACACGGCCTTTCAGCACTTGAAGAAGATTTGAAAGCTGTATAAAAGAATACCAGTGTGAGGTCCCTATTCCATTTTTGCGAAATTAGTCCTCCGGCGCCCCTTTTGAGGCGTTTGGCTATTTTTGCAAAATTTCCTAAATCTCGACTAAGGACAAAATTCCTAATTCTAATATTTTTATTATTATATTTTTTTTTTTGAAAAATCAGTATTAGTTGAGCCCAATATGGGTTGCCTACGTATCTCATGTTTGGTGAGAATCAAACTTGCGTAGTTCGAAAATAAAAGAACTAAATCATTTTAAGAAAAGAAAATGAACCATTTTTAAGCAGCATTTCTAAAACAAATTATTTTCAGGGAAGCTAACCTATCTTGAATAAAAAAACAAAAAAAAAAATTTGTTTTTGCATTTCTTCAAAAATTATTTTCTAAGGAATTAATAAAATTTATTTGGATTTTTTTTTTTTGTATTTTTCAAAAGGAATCATTTTAAAGAAACTAACTATTTAAAATTAACAAAATTTATTCGGAGATTTTTTTTCTTTTCATTTTGTTTTTTTTTTATTTTCAAAAATTATTTTCCAACAAAAACATCTCGTTTTCCATTCGATTGACATCTTCCACTCCTTACCCTATTTTTTTAACAAACCGGTCGGCATGTAAGATCGAAACAAATAAATGCACACAGAAAGATGCAAAAAGTTGGTCTTTTATTTCAGGTACACCTGTCCTAGACAGGCTCAACCCCTGTGTTGAGCCTCCTAAGTCAAATATGCACATGATGCAAATAAACGTTCCTATCGGGGATCCGGCATAAGGTTTTGTTATTCTAAGTCATCATCCTGTTGGAAAAAGTGTCTAGACTGGCTTTAACTCGAGCGGACAACTCGAGCCGAAGAGTGTCAGTGCACCGGTAGCATGGCTTTCCGGCTTAATTGACAAAACTCTCCGCCTAAACATGTGTGACTACAAAATCCTTCACCGGGTGCCAAGCACCACAACTATCTTGAGAAAAACGGGCTATGTCCAGTAAATGCCCGGTATTATATTTCAAAAGACTCAAAAGAGAAAAAATGGGTATCGACACAATTTATATATAATTCACAAAATATCAAAGCGGTAAAGTAACATTTAGCATATCAAATATAAACATGTAATAAAATCAGATAATAAATAAGCCAAATAAAATAATTATTCAAAGCTCGAATTCTTAAACCCTGAACCAGTGGTTCTGGGTTTGTGTCCCCAGTAGAGTCGCCAGAGCTGTCACACCTCCTTTTGGCGCGACCCCTACTCCGGAGGGTAGATGCGCGAGGGAGTTTTTCCAATTTAAGTGACAATATTCGAAACGAGATTATTCCATTTATTTCAGAGTCGCCACTTGGAATAAATTAAGGTGTCCCAAGTCACCGATTTATTTAAATCCCGGATCGAGGAAATTTTCGACTTTCCAAATGAAGTCTGCGAACCAGAAATTCTAAGTAAGGAATTCTGTTGACCCGAGGGAAGGTGTTAGGCACCCCCAGATCCCGTGGTTCTAGCACGGTCGCTTCAATTATTATAAATGGCTAAAAATTCCTGATTTTATACATGCTTATAAATTATATGCTCTGATTAAAACTTTAAACCGCTCTATTAATTTTAAACCATACCAAAGAAAGACTAATTACGATATAGGCTCAGATTTTGACAGGTAGGTAAATAATAATAAAAAAAATATCCGGATTACTTGTTTGAAACCATGCCGATTTAAAGCCATTGTAAAACTAAACCCAAAAAAAAATCAATTTATTTAAAAGCGTATCCCTTAAAATTATTTCCAATTAAAGAATCATACCAAATGATGTGTTATTTCCTAGCTTTTTTATTTAATGCCGGAGATTGAACGAAAAGGTATACACTAACGGAAATTTGATCGAAATACGCGGAATAGAAATTGTTCGCCTTGATCCATTATATAAAAAAAGATTGTTTATTTTTTTGATTCTTACTATCCTTAATCCGATGTTAATTGGCGAAATCAAGACTGTGCGATTAAGATCAACCTAACATTGGTGTCTAAAGCATGGGCTAACTTGTCTTGTTTGCTTAATTACAAATAGATTTCGAAGAAAAATCAAATGAAGAAATTCGAAAATGATTCGAAAACAATTTGCATTACTAGTTAATGTCAATCAAATTAAAACCTTAAACATGTTTAGACTACTTGACTTTAACAAATTACCTATTTAAAATATCAAAGAAAATCTCAATCTGTATTGGCTAGTTTTACTTACACGGATCTAGATATACGATAAAGAAATAGAAACTAGTTAAGCATGACGAAAATTAAAACGAAAAAAATAACTAAATCGAGTTTACAATGATAGACAATACAAGATTAACGGATTCTCCTCCAACTTGCATATGCTGAAAGTAAGAACTAAACAGGCATATAAGACTATGTACACTCTTAAACTTTTAATGATTAATAGCGCAGTTTCTATTCTACCTAACAGTCCTTAAATTAACAGATAACTAACAAAAGTCATTTATGTAATGGCTTAAATGACAGGATTCAAAATGGTCTTTTATTTCATTTCTAATGCAAGAGTAGACAAACCCAAGGAATGTGTACCTGGAATGGAACACAATGAAGCAGGAGAAAGATCAGCAGCAGTATATATAAGCAACAGTACAATAACAGCCGCAAATGACAGCAGTGACACCCAAATTCCCACGAAAGAAACTCGAAGAAACAATGACCAATAATAACAGGAGGTTCCAGGAATGGTTTAAACCAAATAAGGAGTTTAAAACAAACCAACAGCAGTCTTCAGAAAAACCAAACAGCAATAATAGACCAAATCCAGACAAACCAATAGAACCTTTAGTTAACTTGAACTACTTAAAGCATGGGAAAAGCAAAAGAGACAGACTCGAATTGACTATGATTGCAAGCAATGAAACAGGTTTATATGAGAGGAAATTGCTTAAAACGGACTTTGAAATCTCTAAACAATCCTTTCGAGAGTTCTCCCAATGATAGCAAGAAGAAAACTTAGAAAGAAAATTGATAGCTAAAAGAGGTTTCAAAACTGATAGTTCCAGCAATGTTTTCAAAGTGTGTATTAGCTTAGAAATTTGTTCTGTGTGTGCACAAGAGATATCTAATACATGTCCTCTCTCTATGAGTCTCCTGCCAGTTTTATAGCCAAACTTAAAAGAACTTTACACTTCCTGAATAATCAAATTCACTGCCTCTGTCCTTAAACACATGGGCACCTTTGACTTTTGAATCATTTTCCCCATGCTTTGTTCTAATTTTTCCAGCTTTTAAAACACTTAACAAAGTTAGCAATGCTCATTATTATCCTGATATTCTTTGATTATTCCACCCTGATTTGTCTAAGTATGGGACTTTTTGTTTTAAAATTCCAAAAGGCAAAATATTAAAGGAACATCCTGTTGTCCAGCAGGTTCCAACAGTCTTTCCATGTGCAGTGCACTCTTTGATACCTAGCTGTTGGCTTTCAAACTCTAAACTAAGACACCTATATCCAATTTAGTAGCTAACAGCCTAATTCAATTCAAACAATGAATTTGGAATCAAATTAACGACTCTAAGTTCTGTTTCAAAGTTTCTAACAAACAAACCTACGAAACTACACGACGACATTCGATTAGTCGATTACAATATGTACAATCGATAACCAATAGCCGACAAATCAATGATACAAGAAAAAATCTCGGACAACACTGTTTTTTTGGAATCCAACATCAAACAATCGACGATATTAAAATCGAAGTGAATTCAACTTACAACTACACGTTAACAATAGAGAACAACAAATAAACAGATCGATCAAATAAAAAGGTCCCAAAGAGATGAGGAAAAACAGAAAAATCAAAGATGTCCGAAGAGAAATAACAACGAACGAAAAACTACAAAAATAACCAAACTAAACCATCGAATACAATTAAACAAGAATCGAGAAGGAAAAGAAATACCTAGAAATAGAAAAAAATGGAGACTCGGCGGCTTTGGGCTTTGGTCATTCGAGGTCGAAAGGACCTTAATTGAGATGTTTTCTAAGTGAAAACACATCAATTAAGGTCTATTAGACCTCAATTCGATGAAATCCGGCGAATTAAATTTCCCTTCGATTTTTATGGTTCTTGGACTTCGATTTTGGGGTTCAACGGTTAAGGCCCGAATTGATGGAAACCAACGGTAATTTGGGACTGAGGGAGATGAGGCGAAGGCTATGTGCGAGTTTGGAACGATTTGGCATAGGTTTGGTTTTAGCTCGAATCTTCAAATGAAGATTCGAGAAGACGGGGAATGATTCGAAGGAAACGGTTTGTGGATTTGGACTCAAGGTGTTCAGAAGGTCATTTGGTGTTGTTTTGGTGGCCGGCGGCGTTGTTGCCGCCGGGTTTCAGGCGAAGGGGAGGGGTGGCGACCGTTAGGGTTTTCTGGGTGTGAAGGAGACGAAGGGGACTTGGCTTGGGGGGGGGGAATTTTGGGAATGAACGGGTTTAGGGATATTGGGGGGTATTTTGGTGTATCAAAATAGGGGGTTTAATCTGGACCGTTGGATTAAGTGATCCAACGGCTTAGATTAAATGGGGCTGACCGGGTATGGGCAGATAACGGGTGTGAGCACATGATTTTTGCACCGAGAAAACAATTCCAAAATTAAAATAAATATATTTTTGAGTGCAATTACATGCCTTGTTGGAAATTGAATGCATTTTATGTGTTTGAATAATTAGGAATTAGGGAAAATTAAAAAATGGGCTAGGTAATTAGTTGATAGTTTAAATTAGTTAGATTTTAAGTAAAACTAGCAAAAAAATAGTTTAAGTAGGGGAAAATAAAGGAAAATAGCAGAAAAATTGCAAAAAATACTAGAAAATTAGAGTAAGTGGGAAATTAGGTTTTATAATTTTTCATAAAAAGAAAAGAAAAAAACGTATAAAAGAAAATACATAAAAAATCTTTAAAATCAAAAAAAAGTACAAAAATAGAGGGTATAATAAGACTGGGCCAAATTTGAATTCAAATGGCCGGCCCAGTCCCTTAGCCCCAAAGTTTAGGCCTGATCCATGGAAGAGATAGTGATCTCGGCCGTTCATCAGGATAGATCCAACGGTTGAGAGAATGGGCGGAGTATTTAATTAATTGAGATAAGATACTCAATCTTAGCCGTTCATCTAAGTTCAATCCAACGGCCCAAATAATTAGCTAGTTGGTTTTAAAAATTAATTAAGATAAGAGTGATCTCAACCGTCCATTCGGATGATCTGACGGAAGAGACTCTTGGTCTCATAAGTGACGATACGACGTCGTTTTAGTAACGCCTTTGATAGCCGTTGATCTCCAGCAAACAAACGGTCCAGATCACCTTATCTCCCCCGCCTATAAAAGGCTTTTGTCCGAAGGGACGGCCATTCTCTAGAAAGCTCTAACCCTAGCCGCCCTTCTCTCTTACCTCTCTTCTTCTCCATCGTCATCCTCATCTCAGAAACCCTAGCCGGCCAATGGCGGCCGCCACTCTCCACGGTGGTCGCCGACCACTCCCAACCCCCCTCCTCTCACTTTTCCTTCTTCTTCTTCATGTTCACTCACCAAACACCAGAGAGACCCTAAAACAGCCCCCTTCTCCAGAACTCCGGTCACCGGAATCTTCGCCGGTGACCACCAAACAACGAGGAGCTACTCCAAACCAACGCCAAAAGAACCGCCATGAATTGATCTACACCCCTACACCACTCAGACCCGTCGAATCTTCCTGTATCATCTCGAATATCCAAGAAAGGGTCGTCGGAACCCTAACTCCGGCGACCCCCAAAATCAAACCACCCAAAGACTTTGTCTTTTACCACCACAAATACCCCCCACAAACTCAAAAAAACCAAAAGGCCTCATCTTGAAGCCAAAACAACGAAAAAACAGAAAAGAAAAAAAAAAGAAAGTCAGACAAAAAAGGTGATAAAAGGAACAAAGAGGAGGAACAATAGAGTCTGAAAGAAACCAGAAAAGAAAGGCGAAACAGGAAAGCTTGGGGGACAGACCCCGCCAAGCTAAGTTTCCCTCCTTGCCTTGTTTGCTGCTTGCTTTTCTTCTTTGATTTGTCCTTTGTTATACTCTGTTAGCTTGTCCTACGAATTAGGTTGTTATCTTGTCTTAAGGTGCTTGATATCCCTGATTCTTCTTCATCTTCTTTTTCTTTCTCTGTTGGCTTTCTGAAATCTCTGCTACATGTCTTATCTATTCTCGCATGATAATTTTAGGGTCTTGTTTTGTTTGTTTTCACCTGTTCATGCTTTCCTTTATTTTATACTTGTCGTCTTTTGTTTATTTCTTCATCTCTTTGTGCTTCGTATGTTTAGTTTTAGGGTTTATGTTCATTTCATCTTTATGCTTTATTTCTCTGATTCGAAAGAAGACATGTTTAGTATTAGGGTTCATCCTGTTCGTACTGCTTTTCTTGTTTTTAATTGTTCCTTTTCTGTTCGTCTTTTGATTGATTATGTCTGCTGTAAACCATGCTCATTTTTACTAAGTCAAAAGACTTATCTTTTATCCTGTGTTTTTCCTTTTATTTGTGATTTCTGATCTTAAACAGCATGACTTCTGTTTCTCCTCATGTAGTTGTCTTCTTCGTTATTTGTTAGCATTAGGCCCTTGTTTCTTGTTGATATTCTATTTCTTTTCTTTTTGTTTATCTCATTTTGTTTTAATATGCCCTGTATATCCTTGCCTTTAGCATGTTCATCTCCTATTTTTAAAAAAACTGTTCTTGTGAGCCCGTCAGTAAATAAGATTTTGGTGGGTTATATGTCCTGTTTGATATCATGGTTCAAATATCTCGTCTTTCTTTGTCATATTGATTGTTAGTTCCTGATTCGTCTCAAAAGCATGATTATGATTCTTTACATGTCTAGTTTGTTTAGTCGTTGTTATTCATTAAGGGTTATCTGGCCTGTTTGGAGTCCTTGTTCTGTTTCTCTATTGTGAAAACTTGACTTGGATGTCTTTCTTCTTTGACCTCTGCTAGTATTAGGCTCTTTCAATCTTGTTGATCTTCGACATCTCCTTTGCATGATTAAGTTTCGACTCTAGTCTTCTTTGTTAGCTTTTAATAGTTTGAATGATTCTTCTCCCCTGATTAGTTATAGGGTTATTATCTGATTGTTTCTTCTTTTGTTTCACATCTTTGGCCTGTTTCTCTGATAATTAGTCATAAGGTTTCTTAGTTTGCTCCTCTTTAGCCTGTTAACGATGGGATTCTGTTATTTGTCTTGTGTTGATCCCATGCTAATTTGTTCTAAGATCAGAGATTTCATCTTTCCCTTTTGTTATGTTAGCTGTTGAGTTATGATTCACTACAAAAAAAAGCATGACCTTTGTCTTCTGTTTAAAATCAAACTCAAGTTACTTGTGGCCATTATTGTTGCCTTTGGCTTTTAATTATCCATGATAGAACTAGGCTTCTGTTTCATCTTATTCATCTTCATGATGTTTGCTTCAAATCATTGTTCTATTAAATCATAAGAGTTACCTTGGGTTCCCTTTCCTTCTTCATCTTGTAAATATTACAGTCTTTGGATCTGTTTAGCCTTTACAGTCCAGCTTTCTCCTATTGTCATGCATGCTTAGATTTAATAGTAGCTTCTCATTAAATTGCTGGTTGATCTTTCCTGTTTCTTCTTCATTGTTTCACCATGTTATTCTTTTCTTCATCTTCATCTTGATCTATCATATGCATACATAAAGTTAGAATTAGCTGATAGCCCTATGCTTTCCATATCCTATTTTGCTTAGTATGATTCTAGGTTTAGTACTTGAAAATGGATCCTGGCTACTTTGTTTTACTTATTCTATGGTCCTTATGTCTAATTAAACCATGTTCAAACCCTTCTATGACTGTTTGTGTTAGCCTATGCTTCTGTCTGCCTATGTCATGACCCTTGGTGAATTCTGAGTTGTTCGAACTTTCATAATAACCTGAAGTGGTAGTAATTAGGTCTTAGTTAACATGAATTAAAACTTTGTCTCATAAAGTTGGATAATGTGAATTAATTAGCTGAAATTCAACCATATCAATTGCCTTCTCTGAGTTTTGGTTGATTATTACATCTTGTCTGATTCTATGTGTCCTAATATGCAAATCATGTTGAGATTGATTTAGTTTTATTGGTTCTGGTTGAGTGTAAGTGTTTGATTAACACTGTTTGAGCCTTAGGTGGATTGGTTATAGTTGTTAGCATTAGGTTCCATGAAAATGGCTAGTTTTTAAATAGGATAGAACTTAAAAATCATAAAATAGGTTGTTAGTTAAATAATTGGCCTGAGAATGGTCAACCTTGCAAAGGGTTGACCCATTCTATAGGGCCCTAACACACAGCCCACTTTAAAAGTGGCTGGTTGTGCAAAGTGGCTATGTCTGCAAATACAGACTAGCCCAGACTCTCTTTAGAGCCCTGAACAGCAAAGTGGCCAAACCTGTAAAAGGTTTTGGACCCAGCTGTTCAGTAATTGGCTTTAATAGCCAAAGCTAAGTCTCAAGTTGAGATTGGCTAAAATTTAAAGAGTTACTCTTAATAATAAAGCAGGTTATGCCTGCAATTAGCTTAAATTTGAAATAAAAGGTCGCAATTAACTGAAATAGATCTAAAAGTGGCTAAAATTGAAATAGTCCTTTAAAAAAATCTGGCCAGCCCTTAAATACTAATGCCAGGGCTGGCTATTAGTTAAATAAGTTCAAAAGAGGCTGAAATCTAACCTAGGTAAGCTAGTGAATCAGCAGTGCCCTTAGGGGCACAATTGGGAGTTAAAAAGGTAAAACAGTAAATAGTTTAGAACCTAAGAGGGTAAGGGAGTCCTTTGTACCCCTGATTTCTGCAATTTTGCAGGGATTTAAGGGTATAATGGTCTCCCTAAAAAGGGAAATCTGTAAAAATCTCAAACCCTTAAGGTCACATTGGTAAAAAGCCCCTAAAAGGAATCTTTAGAACCTTCCAACACATGCTGGAAGGATTTCTGGTAACTGCTTTAGGGACTTAAGTATACATTTCATAATTTTAGGAGGGGGAGAAATGGGATTAATCCCATACTTTCTCCCCAAGTCATCAGCCCTTAGCTTCAACTATAAATACACCTAAACAAGGGCTGAAAAGGGGTTCCAATTTTGCAATCTGAAATTCATTAAACAGAAAGTTTCAAAGTTAAAATAGTAGTAAAAAATAGTAGTATTTTCTGGGATTTTGGAGTTGAAGATATATATATATTGGTGTAAAATCTGGGTCGTTGATTTTCTTGGTTGGGTCATCTGCTTGGGTTATTATTCGTTTGCTATTGCTGTGTTGCTGTGTTCGCCTGGCATTCATCTCACTGTTGCATTGCTTTGCTTGAGTCCATTGCTGCTTCACTTACTTGATCCCCTTAGACTCATTGGGTTTTCTTTGTGATTCAGGTACATCTCTTTTTCGTTTGAAGCTGTAGTGGCAAGTTGATTGAAATAAAATGAAGATCCAGTTCTTTATATCGATGCTGTTTTGTAGTTTTTTTTTTGTAGTTAATATTGTTAGTTTAAGATTTATAGTTCATTTACTGTAGTATATATGGTAGCTGAAAAACAAAAATACAAAAAGCATTGTAATAGCTAGTAATATGATAGTAGTGTAGTGTAGATAGCGTATCACTTAGTTTAATTAGGTAAAGGCCTTAAAACATAAGTTAGCATATTTTAAGTTTTCAAATCACTAGCTGTTCTTCATAAAGGTCTTTCCATAAATCATAATCACCTGGGTAACAACATTATGTTTGAACATAAAGAAGTTTCGAAGTAGAGATAATATTAGGAAGGATCATTTATAACTGGGTGCATAATCTGTTAATGAGCTAAATTTGAAGTGAAATCAGTAGTTTAATCATGAGCCGCTAGATTAAAGTATTTAAGTTCCATTAATGATTGTTTAAACTGGTGGTTAGTCTATTCATAAACATATGTTCAAATCTGATTAAGTTTATAAGGGTAAATAATTAGATATTGAAGCAATTCAATTAGGATGAATTGGCGATGATGAGAGGTATAGCTCACAATGAAACTGGTAATATAGTAAGTATCTGTGATTAATAATTTAGTCTCTCTTTTGATACTATAAATAATTAGTTGAATCATTTTACTTTAACTTGGTTTTCCTATGTAAAAAGGCTACATTCCAGAATACTTCCTTAGTAAATAATTAGATATTAGTATAAATTCTTAGTTGTGAGCATATAGTAATAACGGATTGGTTGAGCTTTCATTGATTACTGTTGTATGTACTGATTCCTTTATCAATAATAAAAGTGATTTGATTTCGTTTTAAATTTTGAGTTTTGTTCCATTATGTATTCTGTGTTATATTTTTTATTACATTCTGGTTTGAGCCCTGTGTAACGTTGGGCCTGAACCGTTCTACGAAACCTGCTTAGTCTACTGATTGAAGGCTTGAAGATCGTCTGGGCCATGGAGACCTGGGCTGGCCCTTTACGGGTCTGTTTAAATAATTGAAGAATCCAGGCCCAATAAACAATAGAAATAACGGGCCTGGAGTGTTTTAATGTTAGGAATCGACTAAGGCAAAAACAACGTATAGCGAATATAGTTGAACAAATAGGATCGGACTTTAATAAAATAATAGGGATGAGCCTCGCCCAAATAACAAACACCGGGGCCCCCATTTAGTAAATGAGATAACATATTGGATCCGGAGAGGCTAATAGCAAATTCCATAGCCTCTCCCAAAGTTAAAAGCCGATAGATTATCTTAGGGCACGATTCTAATATACTTTACTATGAACGAGTGTGCACTTGGTGCGACTCAAATCCAAATCTCGGTAAAGCTGAAATATACCAAAAGTCATAGGCGTACTGGTTGCGGTATGACTCGAGGCGTGTTTTCGCGATACCGCAAAATTCCGTAAAATAATACTTAACGTAAAAAGTACTACATATGTTGTTAAAATCTGTAATTAAGTCAAATAAGAGTCAAGAATGACAGTGGAGCGACCGTGCTAAAACCACGGAATCTGGGAATGCCTAACACCTTCTCCCGGGTTAACAGAGTTCCTTATCCGGATCTCTGCTTCGCGGACATTTTTAAGAGTCAAAATTCCTCGGATTCGGGATTAACCGGTGACTTGGGACACCATTATTATTCCCAAGTGGCGACTCTGATTAATCTCTAATAAAATCCCGAACCGATTGTCCTTTAATTGGAAAAACTCCTTCCCTTACGTTTTTTTATCCGTTTCGGGTATTTGAACGTCGGGGTATACCCTACGAGCGTATTTATATGCTTATGAAGTTGGGGGTAGTCAAAAGAGAGGTTTGACAGCTCTGGCGACTCTGCTGGGGAACGAACCCTGAATTTCGGTTTCAGGGTTTAAGAACTCGAGCTCCTCAGAACTGCCGTTCGCGTTTTTCTTGTTTGACTTCATTATGTGATTTGAATAACATGCTATGTGCTTTATCGCTTTGGATATTATGTGAACTGTATATAAAACTGTGCCGAAAACCCTTCTCTCTTCTCCCTCGGGGATGTGCTTACTGGTTGAGACTCCCCTTTCTGTTAAAGTCACCCTAAATTAAGAAAATAGAGGCCGGATAAGTTACAAAGCCGATTGACTCCGCGGGTCACCGGTACGTAGCCCCCTCCTCGATTCGAGTTGTCCGCTCGGGTACACGGTCTAGCAATTCATGAAACCGTAAGATTTTGAACATAGGTCTAGGACGATTATTTGCATCATATTTGACTTAGGGACTCAACACAGGGGTTGGGTCCGTCTAGGACAGGTGACCCGGTATTGAAAAGACCGAGCATGCTATGTGTTGCATTTTATTGTCCTTGATTGTTATGCGGACCGGCAAAAATCCCGAGATTAGAAGAAAAATTGTTGAAAAAAAAAGAGAAAGGAAAATAATGATTTATAGAAAATAGGTACCCGGAAAAATCGAAAATAGGAGGAACAGTTTTTGTTGAAAATAATTGGTCAATTAATCTGACCGAACTACGCAGGTTTGATTCTCGCCATTAGGTGGGATACGTAGGCAACCCTTAAACGGGTCCAACCACACTTTTAGAAAAAGACCAAAAAGATTTTCTTTTCAAATAATCGAGGTGATTGCTATTTTTGGAAATGGCCGAATGTTCCGAAAGGACGCCGGAAGGCTGTTTTGGCAAAAATGGCCACTTCGAAAATTATTTTTCTTTTCTTTCTTTCAGAAATTGAAAACTTGCATTGAAAAAAAAAAGATTTTCATTTTTTCTAAATAAATTCACCTTAATAAATGTGCAGGACGAGCACGATGATGAATGAACAATTTTCCCTAAATAAAATCCCCTTGGAGCTGAGATTATGGTGGCAGGACATGGGATCCGATGGTCAAGACTGGGCCTTACGGGGTTACTAGACATGGTTCCTCGAGGTGATGTGGTTAGAGCGTTGGTCACGTTTTGGGATTCGGCACACAACGTATTTCATTTCCCAGATTTTGAACTTACCCCAACTTTGGAGGAGATTGCCTTCTACATCGGGAAGACTGAGGTCCCGCTGAAAGGAAAATACCCGGTATCTCCGAGGACGGTAACAGTACATCGCTTCCTCGACTCTTTGAAAATCGCCCGAAATGTTCATAGTGAAGATCTGGCCAACGGGTTTTGTTCTTTAAGCTTCATCTACAATAGGTTTGGACACGTTGGGGGTTTCAATGACCTCACCAACAAGCTATGTTGTAAGTCCAACCGGGCGAAATGGGAAGAACACCGGAGGTTCGCATTTTTGGTGGCATTTCTCGGAGTTGTTGTATTCCCGAGGAAAGATGGACATATCAACATAAAAGTTGCCGGAGTAGCTACCACACTGATAGTGCAAGAAAACTGTACTCTGGCCCCAATGATTGTTGCGGATATCTATCGTGCTCTGACTGCGTGCAAAGCAGGGGCCAACTTCTTCGAGGGTTATAACTTGATCTTGCAAATCTGGCTAATCGAGCATCTATGCCACCACCCTTCATTCTCGAGCTATGGTTCGGCCGATCGGACATGTTTGGAAGAGTTCAATGCGAGGAAAAAAGAAGTAAAGTTGCCAGAGGGAGTCCAAGGTTGGATTATGTATCTTCGATCACTAACTGACGGTCAAATTGATTGGACGTATGACTGGTTACCTCTTGACGAGGTGATATACATTCCAACGGAGGGATCGCCATTTTTGATCATGGGTTTGAAGAGTATACAACCTTATGCTCCATACAGAGCCCTGCGACAGTTGGGTCGGTGTCAGATTATTCCGAGAGATGGGGATCTCAGTGTGCAAGCTGTGGAGATTGGTCCGGACGGGCAATTCCCGGAAGCAAAAATCCGACAAATCTGGAATGAGTGCCAAAATTTCAAGATTGATACTTGTGTGCCGAATAGGGCAAAGGGGGAGATATCACCTGGATACTCCACATGGTACCGACGAGGGGTTGAACACGAACGTCTTTCAAAGAGACCTCACTTGCAAGACCTGATAGAGCAATCCGAGGAAAATCAGAAATGGGTGGCCAAGGAAAAGGAATATAAGGCCAAAATCAGTCTGTTGGAGGATAAATTGAGAAATCTTCATTTCGAGAGTGGCTTACAAGCAGCATCCGATGAAGTGGAAAAGAAACAACTGAAGAAAGAAAATGATATGTTGAAGGCTCAAATAGCTCAAATGAAAATTGCATCCGAGACCCCGGTTCGTTCAGCCCGCGATGAAAAGTTAATTGAGATTCTCCGGCGGAAAGTAAATGACTATAGCTTCGATTTGGACAAAGCTGAAAAAGAGTTAGTCAGGGCTCGGAAGCAAATGGACAAAGATGCTGAGGAAAGAGCCAAGTTGGTTCGGCAACTACAAGACAAGCACGATTTTGAAGTAACTCAGCTTAGAAAGAAAATAATTTCAGCCACAGTCAAGAGTAACAAGATTATCAAAGATCTTGAGGAGGAGAGAGAGCACTGCTACATGACTATGGCTAGATTAGAATTGGAGCTGCAACAAGTGCAAAAGGACAATCAACATACCTTGGATGCTCGCACTCAACAAATAAGCCGGCTATTGCAAGAAAAGGGGGTCATCAGAGAAAATATTGTTCGCATCGCCCAATACATCACCCGGAAGACTCAGCTTTGTGAAGATATGTCTCGAAGGACTTTTGTATCTGCAGTGAAGTTCTTCGTGCAACAAGTCATGGCCGACCTAGATAGGCTTCAAAGGGGATTAGCATATAGGCCCGCGGCAAGGCCGAACGATGCCTCGCGGGCACTAGGTGCATTAATGTACTCTTAGGTCATGCATCATCTTTTATTTTTCTTTTTAAAACATCACTTTGTAATCAATGTTTTGAATTATCAATGAGAAAACAAGTGTTGTTACCAATTCTTTTGCTTTATGTCATTTCCTTTAAATCCGCTAGGCAAATAAATAGGAACGTAATTATGAAAATGACAAGGAAAAAGAGAGAATAGAAAAGCAAGAAAAAAAAAAGAGGGGGAAAAAGAAAAGCAAGAAAAAAAGAAGAAAAGAAAAGAAAAAGAGAAAAGAAAAGAAAAGAAGAAAAGAAAGAAAGAAAAAGAAAGAAAACAAAAGAGCGGAAAAAGAGAAAGGTGATTGGTCCAAGTGAGCAGCGGTCGGGATGATGCATAACGACTCGAGCAAATGTGTTTGTTTTTAAAGTCGTTGCATTTTATTCATGCACTAACAACTAACGAGTGTTGATGCTTGTGAGTCCAGATTCTCTAGGCAACTGGCATTCTGGCTACCCACCCATACAACACCAGATACAAAAAGATGACAAAGGCTGTATCCCAGGAAATTGAGGCAACTATTGTGGATCCTGCTCACGAATAAGAGATCGTGGATGTGGCAGGGATGAAGGAAGAAATGTACAAGCTGAGGCAGCAGATGGCCGAGATGTACCAGGCTTGGTCTAGAGGTCAACCACTACCAGCTTACCCTGCCAACCCTGCATATGTCCCTCCAGCCAATCCTAACCCTGAACCACCAACCATGAACTCATCCTCCACCTACCCCGATTACCCTCACTACTATGCCTCCACCTCCCAGATACCACCACCTCCAACCAAGCAAGCACCACCTCACATACCACAAGTTGCTTCTGTGTATGTGGCACCTCCGCCTGCTGCTATGCACAAATCCTCTAGTGAACCGATGTTTCATATCCAGGATCCTCATTACTACCCTCCAGAGCCAACTTTCAGACAACATGAGTCTCATGCTCCGATAATGGAAACAAGTGAAGAAAGGATTGCAAAAAGTGCCGGGCAGGAAGAAATGGCTCGGAAAGTGAAAAGTCTTGAGAATGCTTTCCGCACTATGCAAGGACTGGGAGGGCAGGTGAGTGTAGCCTACAAAGACCTGTGTCTGTTCCCCGAGGTGCAGCTTCCCGCGGGATTCAAGTTGCCAAAGTTCGACATGTATAGCGGACACGGGGATCCGGTAGCTCATCTCAGAGGATACTGTAGCAAGATGAGAGGTGCAGGAGGCAGAGATGAATTATTGATGGCATACTTCAGCCAGAGTTTGAGTGGTTCGGCTTTAGAATGGTATACTCGACAAGACCATACAAGGTGGTTCGTCTGGGATGACCTAGCACAAGCCTTTGCAAGCCATTTTCAGTACAATTTGGAGATCATACCCGACAGGTTATCCCTTACCAAGATGGAAAAGAAGCCAGGGGAAAGTTTTAGGGAATACGGTTTCAGATGGAGGGAGCAGGCCGCAAGAGTGGATCCACCCATGAAAGAAGGGGAGATGGTGGATTGTTTTCTACAGGCTTTGGAGCTAACATACTACGGCCATCTAGTGTCAGCAATTGGAAAGAGTTTTAATGAAGTTGTGAAAATGGGAAGTTTTGTAGAGGAAGGTTTGAAGACAAACAAAATTATGAGTTTTTCGGCTATCAAGGCCACCAATCAAGCTATACAAACTGGAAACGGGGGAGTGATGGGGAAGAAGAAGAAGGAAGAAGTAGCAACCGTAGAAAGCAGGCCATGGAGTCGCAACCCACATTATAACCCACCAAGACCCTACCGCCAATACCCACCAAGCCCGTCAACTCCATATAATCCACCACCACCATCTTATCCGCCAAACCCATACAACACACCAAGCCCATATAACCCACCACCACCACCATACCCACCAACAGTCCCACATTACCACCACCCACAAGCTCAAGCCTACCCACCACCACCACTCCATGCGTGGAGAGCCCAAGCTCCACACAATGTTTACCATACCCAGAACACATACCCAACCTCTAAACCTTACAGAAACCAAAACAGGCCCAGGCCGGACTCTGATTTGAGAAACAAAGCAAGAAAAACATTCACCCCTCTCGGGGAATCATATACCAGCCTTTATCATAGGTTGAAAGAGTTGGGGATGTTAAGCCCAGTTGCACCTAAAGTTCCAAACCCACCCCCGAAAAATCTTGATCCTTCTGTTAGATGTGAATACTGTTCGGGAACATTGGGTCACGATACCGAAAAATGTTGGCAGTTGAAGAATGCCATTCAGGATCTCATTGATGAAAGGAGAATTGAAGTTCAGGCTCCAGAAGCCCCGAACATTACCCAGAATCCGCTGCCAAACCACCACAAGACACACATGATAGAATTGGTGCAGGGTGATGGCAGTCAAAAACCATCTCAAGCCGTGATGATGATAAAGTCGAGTGGCAAGTTAGAAAAGGAAGTTGTGAAGGATAAAGTGATTGTTGAGAAACCAAAGCCAGTAGTGGTGGGAGGTTTAAAAGTGGTAGTGCTAGGCGCAAAGACGATCGTGACTGTGAAAGGCGCAAGTGCAGAGCCAGTAATCATAAAACCAGTAGTGCAAATGCCAGTGGTGAGTACAAAGACTGTACCTTGGAACTATAACAAGGTATCAGTGGTTCATAAAGGAAAAGAGATTTCTGGTGAAATTAATGAAACGCATGGACTCACCCGGTCCGGAAGATGTTTTGCTCCAGAGGAACTGAGAAAGATAAAAGCGGTGAAAGATAGCCAATTGAAGAAACCAGTGTCAGAGGAGGAAGCAGAGGAATTCCTTAAGAAGATGAAGTCACAAGAGTACTCAGTGGTTGAGCAATTGAGGAAGACCCCTGCCCAGATCTCTTTGCTATCTCTGCTAATACATTCAGAAGAACACCGGAAGGCTCTTATGAAGATTCTAAATGAGGCTCATGTTCCGGAAAAGATTTCAGTTTGCCACTTGGAAAAGATTACCAACAAAATTTTCGAGTCTAATAGGATCACATTCTCTGATAAGGAGCTGCCGGTGGAGGGAACTGAACACAATAAGGCATTGTACCTTACGGTAAAAAGTGAATAGTCAGTAGTGACCAGGGTATTGATTGACAACGGATCAAGCGCTAACATTTGCCCGCTGTCAACTTTAGGGAAGCTGAACATCAGCCCGGACAGAATCCGGAAGAACAGTATCAACGTGAGAGGGTTTGACGGCGGAGGTAAAAACACGTTGGGAGATATTATTCTGGAAGTGACCATCGGTCCTGTTGATTTTACTATGGAATTCCAGGTGCTCGACATTGTTGTATCATATAACTTATTGTTAGGCCGACCCTGGATTCACGCGGCCAAGGCAGTACCATCTTCTCTACACCAGGATGGTTAAATTTGAGTGGGAACAGCAAGAGATTGTAGTGCATGGGGAGGAAAATGCTTGTAATGTGGTAGCGCCGTTTGATGAGGCTGATGGGGATAAAGGTCCTTGGGTCTACCAAGTGACAGATGCTATTGTGGTAAACAGAATTACTGAAGGGGAGAAGTTGCCAATCCCTACGATGGCACCAACTGCTGTGATGGTGGCCAAAGAGATGCTTAGAAACGGATTTGCACCAGGGAAGGGATTAGGCAAAACATTGCAGTGAGTCATTCAACCAGTTCAGCTTCCAGAAAACAAAGGTACATTCGGCTTAGGGTTCAAACCCACCTTTGCCGACATCCAAAGAGCCTCAAGAGCCAAAAAGAACTGGACCTTGCCCAAACCCATACCCAAATTATCCGACATCTTCATCAGGCCTGGTACAAAATATCAGCCATATGCTGCGACAAAGTGCATTGAGACCCAACTTGATGAAGAAATGCTGGGTTTTGAGAAGATGTTTTGGGAGGTAAATACGATTGAAGCAAGGGAAGGCACAAGCAAAATGGACGTGCAGTTTGTGGGACCTGGAATCATGTTGAACAATTGGGAAGCTACTCCTTTCCCTATCAGGAAGGAGTCTTGGTAGTTAGCTCAAAATTTCATCATTGCTTTCCCAAAAGTTGTTATTTTTATAGTTTTCCCATTCCCCTCATGAAAAGAAAATCACCATGTATCCCGAACATTGTTCGTTCTTTTATCAATGAAATGCAGTTTTCCTTTTCTTCACTTTTGCCTTATTTTTTCTTTTGTACAGTTTTGCATGTGTTGATTCCAATGCCATGTCATGCGTGAAGGATTCTAGACCCAGTTCCGACAATCACGTTACTATACAAGAAATCGAGGAAGATAGTGAAATAGAATGTGAGGATGAGGAAGCCCTGGAGGAAATAAGTAAGAACATGAAACAATACGAGGAAAAACCCAAACCGAATCTGAGTGATACGGAATCTGTGAATTTGGGGAGTGAAGATAATGTCCGAGAAACAAAGATTAGTGTACATTTGGAGGCACCCCTCCGGGATGAATTGATAAAGTTGTTACATGAATTTAAGGACGTCTTTGCCTGGTCCTATGATGACATGCCCGGACTTAGCACTGATTTGGTAGTACATAAGTTGCCTATCTATTCTGAATGCCGGCCGGTAAAACAAAAGCTGAGGAAATTCAAAACGGACATCAGTGTAAAGATAAAAGAAGAGGTGAACAAACAGTTTGAGGCAAAGGTCATAAGGGTTACCAAATACCCCACCTGGTTGGCAAATGTCGTGTCGGTCCCGAAGAAAGATGGAAAAACCAGAGTGTGTGTAGATTATAGAGACCTTAACAAAGCTAGTCCGAAGGATGACTTCTCATTGCCAAACATTCACATATTGATCGACAATTGCGCCAAGCATGAAATCGGTTTATTTGTGGATTGTTATGCCGGTTATCACCAGATCCTTATGGACGAAGAAGACGTTGAGAAAACCGCCTTCATTACACCTCGGGGAACGTATTGTTACAGAGTAATGCTGTTTGGATTGAAGAATGCCGGGGCAACTTACATGAGGGCAATGACCACAATGTTCCACGATATGATGCATCGAGAAATTGAAGTATATGTGGACGATGTTATCATAAAGTCCAGAAAACAACCTGATCATGTGAGAGATTTGAGGAAGTTTTTCCAAAGACTCCGGAGGTACAATTTAAAGCTCAATCCGGACAAAGTGCGCCTTTGGAGTACCTTCAGGGAAATTACTAGGGTTTATAGTGAGTCGGCGAGGTATTGAACTGGATTCGTCAAAGATCAAGGCTATTCAAAGTCTATCCCCGCCAAAGAACAAGAAGGAGGTCATGAGTTTACTAGGAAGGTTGAATTACATTAGTCGGTTCATTGCTCAATTGACATCGACGTGTGAGCCGATTTTCAAGTTGTTGAAGAAAGATGCAGCAGTGAAATGGACCGACGAGTGTCAGAAAGCCTTCGACAAGATCAAGGAATATTTGGCCAATCCTCCGGTGTTAGTACCTCCAGAACCAGGGCGACCTTTGATTTTGTATCTGACAGTGCTAGATAACTCCTTCGGTTGTGTACTGGGTCAACATGATGAGACAGGCAAGAAAGAACAAGCCATATATTACCTCAGCAAGAAGTTTACATCCTATGAGGTGAAGTATACCCAACTTGAAAGGACTTGTTGTGCATTGATTTGGGTAGCCCAGAAGCTAAAGCATTATTTGTCAGCATTGTGAGCACGTGATTTTTGCCCTATAAGAGAAATACTCCCAAAAATTCAAGATAAAATAATCTTTTCGTTGTGTGCAAGTTTTAGATTTTTCGTGGCATTTTTGGATAATTGTTTGTATTTGTCTAAGCGTGTTTGTTTGTTTAAATTAGGAAAAATACAAAAATATATTGCGTTTGCATTCTTAGGATTTAATTTACAATTAAAAGTAATCAAGTTTATTTGACAAAAATGGAAAATCACAAAAAATATGTATTTTTGCATTTTTAGCATTTAATGTCCCAATTGTGTGATGTTATTTTAATTTGGTGTGATAATTGTTATTTGAAGTTAATTAGCATTTTTAAAGTTAATTTGGTTTTGTAATTTAATTTAGGAGTTTTGGTTTTAATTTTTTTTTTTTTGAAATAAATGAAAAGAGAAGTCTTGGTCTTATGAGCTATTTGAATTAAAAGAAAAGATACCAAGCCCAAAACAATTTTACCCCAAACCCAGCCCAAAAACACACCCCTAACCCATACCCACGCCCAACCCGACCCGGCCGACTCATAACCCAAACGACCCACCCTCTCATTTTCATTCTTCATTCCCAAACCCTAAATCAAAGACCCCCTCCTCCTCTTCTCCTCCATAGCCGCCCCCACTGTTCTTCTTCAATCAACAAGCACACAAAAACCCTAGAGAATACCCCAGCCGCCGACCTCTCATCCCAAAACACCAACAGCCACTTCTCCTTCTTCATCAACAAGAAGCTACGGCCGCTTCTGCTCCGCCTCCGCTGAAGAACGGCCGCCGTTCTCCTTCTTCAACCAACAATGAACGAGACATAACAACATAAAATATTAAGAAAAAACCTAGCAAACGAACACCAACCAGCCGCCGCTCCCATCACCAGGAGTCGCCGACTCTGCTGCATCCCTTAGTCGCCGCCAGACCACTCGGCAACCACCACTGCCAACGACCCCGTCAACCAGCCCTCCACCATCATTTTTCCAGCATCCTCGTCGACGCAACAGCTCTTCATCTCCTCAAGCTCGTCATCGCCTTCACGACCCTGTCAACCAGCCCTCCACCATCATTTTTCCAGCATCCTCGTCGACGCAACAGCTCTTCATCTCCTCAAGCTCGTCATCGCCTTCACGACCACGTCCATGCTCACAGTCGATGAGCATCACCTCCAGTCCGCCAATGTCCAGCCATGAAAACGACCCCCTGCTTCTGCTTCATCGTCTTCTTCGCGTCGTTGTTTTCTTCACATCGAACGACGAGGGACAGCAGAATTGTTCGGCGCTAGATATCGAGTTTCGTTTGAGTTTGCCGGAAGTGTCGAGGTTCAGTTCGAGCAAATTTGCAGCATCTGGTTCGTTTCTTTTGCTGTTTTATTTCAGTTTTCCTTGCGAGTTCAATCATCGGAATTTTTATAAAAGTGTAATGTTTGGAGAGTCAAATACTTTGGAAATCAATTCAGGTTCATATGTTTTCCCATTTTTCTGTGTTGTTTGAACTTTTATGTTGATAAGCATGATTTGTTTTTGTTCTGTTTTTCTTCAGTAAGTGTGATGATTACCTTTTTAGTTTTGATTGTAAGTTGTATCTGAATTTCAGCAATTTCAATACTTTTGGTTTGATAGATTTTATTCTAGTCTTGATTTGATTCTGTTTATATTTAGTTTCAATTTCGATTGGTTGAGTATTAGTTGGATTTCCTATTAGTTTTTATCTCCTAGTTAGTATAATTTGGCATCTCAAATCTATTTTGGTATTGTTTGATTTTGTTTGAATGAACTAATACTTCTGTTGTTTTATTTTAGTTTAGTTTTACTTGTTCATTCGATTTAGTGTTCATTTGCAATTCAATTAAGTGTAAGGTTTGGATATAGTTGAGTAGTGTAGTTGATTTAACTTTAAGTTAGATTTTAACTTAGGTTAGTTTGTTTGGTTGGGTTTGTAGTTTGGAAATTCAGATCTCGAGCAGTTTGGGGTCTGTTAATAGTGCTAATGTTGCATTACTGATTTTAATAATAGCATTAGAATAGTAATTTCAGTAATTTTAGGGGGGGGGGGTAATATGAAAATTGAAAACTTAAATAATTATTTATGTTAAAGTATTTTGTCTACTAAGCACCAATAATGTTAAAATAAGAATTTGTTTAATAAAAGTGGGGAACAAGACATAATGGTATTAAAAGTAGTGATTAAAGTACACCTACCCATGCTTTGAATTAAAAATCAATTAGAGAAAGGGTAGTGGGGGACAAACGAATTAAAAATGGAACAAGACATAGTGGCTTTGTAAGATGTTAAAAGAAGTAATTAAATATGTTGCCCATAACTTTTGAATTAATTAAGGAAAATACAAGTGTTAGTGGGGAACCAAACAAGTAAGCATGGGGAACCATTTAACTTGAATCAAGAAGTCATTTAGGGGGAGGGGTCTGTTTTTAGCTATAAAGAGAGCATTAATCTGAAACAGTGGGGGATTCGAAATTCACAGCATACACGGACGGACACTCATAAAAAATACACAAGTGCTCACTTGTTTGCTTCTGTTCTTCGGTTGCTTCTGTTGCTGTTGGTCTGTTGTTAAAGCTGTTGCTGTTGGTCTGTTGTTAAAGCTGTTGCTCTGTTGGTCTGTTGTTAAAGCTGTTGCTGTTGGTCCGTTGTTGTTAGCCGCTGTTTGTGCTGCTATATAATGCATCCTCACTTCTCTTTTCTTTAAATTCCAGGTACACATCTTTAGAATACCAGAAATTGTAGTTGGCAAGTTCAAAGTTTGGACATATATGAAGATCTGAAGTCTATGTTTAAATTCATCCTGTTTTGTATACTATACATCTACAATCGCATCATATTTGTATAAGTTAACTGATGAATTATGGACTGTATCTATTTTGTATGTAATCCATGTTGGTCAATATTAAATTGAAATTAGAAAACCAAAACAGGGATTTAGTCTAGAACTAGAAATTAGTATGGTCTTATTTAAGATTTGAATATCAAAGGTCATTTTGATTAATTGCGACATGTGTTTGAATAGGGATTAAGACTCAAACCGTTAACATTCAAATGATTGAATTGTGTAAATCGGGTTTATATAATTATTCTAATTCTGAATTTACGAGGTCACTTGGGTAAATAACGTCATTTTAATTAGCAAT